>JAODAL010004710.1:0-102500 GCA_025379985.1 Phyllomedusa bahiana
TATTTACAAAAATAACAAGGGTCCCGCAACATGACTGTATAGCAGTAGATACTAGCTCTGTACAGGTGCTCTGCAGACATATAAGTAATTACAGTGCAGTTCCATCTGATGATTCCCAGGTAAAATCTTCTCTTAGTAATTAACTTTTACTTTTGGTATCCATCTGGTCCAGACCACCATCAAAGCCATCACACCATCTTAGAATCCTCACTAGGATTAGGAAGAAGGCCTATGTAGTGATAGGTGGGGATGTATTTTGTGTCACCACTAGATGGGAGGGTGATAGGGGGTGTGGGCCACAGCCTACAGGCACAATCTATAAGGGGTTGAGAGGAGACAACCTGAACTACATTACCAGCACCCCCAGAAGATCAACAGGAGGTATGACCTTAATGGGGTGCAGGAGATGGAATTTAGTACTGTCAAGCTTTAAGTAGTGTTTCTGTTTTTCTACAAGTTTCCCCTTTGGACTATGATGCATTCATGTCGGACTACATCAGACCAGTATTGGATCCATTTCTATAAGGAGGGATGTTGTCGGGGAGTGTTTATTTAAAGAAAGCGTTTCTGTCACATCAAGCGAGGTGCAGTGAGCCCTAACTGGAACCCAGTCCACTGTCCCTGCCTACTTGATGAGCTGCCCTGGATGGCAGACCCCAACTGGGTGACAGTCCCTACGCTACTAAGTGCTGGGGTCATCAGGTGGAAGAAATGTCAAACAGTCTGGGTCAGCAACAGAACAGGTACGTCAGGCAACAAATCAGAAACCAAGAGAATAAACGGAAAATGTGCCAAAGGGTCAGAACATAGTCGGGAACAAGGTATCAAATCAGGAAGAAAGCCAAACAAGCCGAGGTCAGGAAAACAGGAAAAGCAGATTTAAACACAGATATAAACGCAGCCAGGAAATATCACAGTTTAAATGGAACAGCCTCCGGGCCCTCCTATTGGCTCGTGTGACAGGCCCTCTATCCAAGGTAGCTGGACACCTGTCAATCAAAGGATCTCCAGCAGCCTGTGTCTCTGGGTGTGGACCCAAACCAGGAGATGCAGGTGCAGAGCATTGCTCTCTAGATGCTGGAAGCTGAGTAGGTTAATGCATACTGACAGTTTTATTGTTGATTGGGTTTCATTGTTGATTGATTTTTTTCATCTTTTTTTTCCAGTGTCATTAATGGAGGTGTCCCCATTACATGCAGTGGTGCTTGGTGACAGCCAGCTGTAATTTTAGTCACTCCAAGGCTGCCACTAACTTCCTTTAAATTCCCCCTTTTTAATATCCTTTGGCTGAATATGAAAAAAAGTGAGAAGCACATGTACTCTTCTTTACATTTTTTATATGACGATCATAGCAGAATTCCTGTTTTTAGACTTTTAATAAATCAAATATTAAACCAAAAAACAATGTAGGGTCCTCCATTTTTCATAACCCGCCAAGGTAATACCATCACCTGCAGGCTGATACTAGAAAGATGGGAAGGTCAAGAGACTCACCTCTCTCCATTCCACTGGCGAACAACATAATCCTGCAGGTGAAGCACGACATCAGCCAGGAAGTTAAAGCTTGGACGGTAATGGGTCTTCCAAATTGGCAATGACCCGAAGCATACTGCCAAACTGGTTACAAAGTGGCTTAAAGGGGTTTTATCACGATGTAATGTTCACGTGGGATCCTCCAAAATGGGTATTTAATCACTTTTCTAACTATATGTCATCAAAAAAAGTGAAGCCTCTGTGAGCTACAGCTTTCCTTACATGACCTTGGTTTCCTGACAGTTTACATTAGACACGACCAGGAGCTGACAGAAGCTGATCTGGCCGTGCTTGCGCTGTTTGCACTTCTTATATGATGGCAGGGAACATGAACGAGCTTTGAAGGGACTGGGGAGAAAGATCCTGTGTCTTTTGTATAGAGAATCCACTGGTTGTAATGTAATGAGTAAACATACAGACGCTCCCTGGTTCTCTGCTCAGCCCCACTTCCTCTCCCCCTGCCACCGTTCCTGATAGAATGAAAGAAGGCTGCCTGCTGAGCTTATAAGAGGGAGAAATAAAACGCATATAGCTTGTGCACAATACAGTTCTCTTCTGTGGATTAGCAAAACAATGTTTGTTCAACTACAGAGACTGAATATCAGGAGCGTGCATGGGAGGTGGAGTGATGACATCACAGAGGAGATACTTGTTTTTTTAACCAGAAACACAACGCCCCTTTTTTTAAGCCTCAAGATGGGAGTATCAGCCTGTTAGGTAAGGAACTCACTTCTTGGCAAAACTCCTTTAAGGATAACCAAGTGGACAATGTTTTGGAGTGGCCATTACAAAGCCCAGATCTTAATACTTTTGGAAATTTATGAGCGAAGCTGAAAAGGCAGGTGCGAGCAAGCTGACCTACAAACATTGCTCAGTTACACCAGTTCTGTCAGGAGGAATGGCCCAAAATTCCTACCAACTATTGTGAGAAACTTGTAGAAGGATATCCAAAATATTTGAAGCAAGTCATACAGTATAATGCTGCCAAATACTAATAAAATGTATGTAAAATTTTGACTTTGCAGAAAGTAATAAAAGTGCCTTAAAAAATGATCATATTATTTTGACATTTGGCAAATCTAAATAATTTTGGTAATCCTATTTGACCTAAAACGGGTAAGGTCTCTTCTGATTTCATGTCAGATAGTGAGAAAAATATACATATGTGTATTTTTATATAGCATATGTAAACTTCTGGTTTCAACTGTAGCTATTAGCCAAAAAAGGACTATAAGGGATGAGCCTCCTAATAAGGGAGGAACTTAGTATGGAAAATTGGAGGTGTCAACCATAGTGACCCCATAAAAAAAAACATACTCAATACATTTACATGCCAAATAGTTGGAAAAGAATCTGGAAAGTGCGTTGAAAATGAGGACTCTTCACATCATACTCACCTACAATTACTGTAAGCACCAGAAGAGAGCATTCTGCAAGAGGACACCACGTAGTCCCGCAATACCTAGCACCGCATACTGTATGTGCAAGAACTTTTTGCAAGAGAACATCATATAGACTCGTGATAATTAATACTATGCATGCATGAAAAACTTAGACTCTGCAGCAAGACTTAGACAGCGGGAATAATCTGCAGACACCAGCTCATTGACTTAAAATAGTGGCAACAGTGGGACTAAACAAAGAACTGGCGTGTATTTTTATTTAAAAGGGTACAAGTGTGTTATAATGTATACCTGTTTGAATTAAAAAAGGACAGAAAGGAAACAAATATGCATGTAATATAATAATACTAAAGACATTTTGAATGGATTTCTCGCCTCATAGAAAAGGTGCAAAAGTGAAACCTTCATTTAGCCCCACTGGTGACAAAGACTGTAGGCAGAAAATCCAGGGAAGCAGGAGCGTGGAGAGGAATGGGAGTGCCCGCAGCCCAATGAGTGGGTCGCGGTGCCACATGTCCCAGGCAGTGTTTCAGAAGAGGGGACATGGGTGCGACGTGCGGACTGCGGTACCGCTCATAACAGAATTCCCCCCTCTCTTGGGCTTCCCCCTCTTTTTGGATTGCAGAAACTTTCAAACAAGGTCTCGGTTCAGAATATTACCCTCCGATTCCCAGGTCTTTTCTTCTTTCAGTCGACAAGATAGTAACACTTTCCACTGATAGTCCTCATGACTAAAATCTCCTTTACTTCAAAAATATCTGAAGTTGTCTTAAGGAGATGGGGAAATGTCCTTTTGGGAGGAGCGTTTAATGACTACCTGCTTGAGGAGGGATATATGGAGTTGGATATGCATAGAGATAGGCTGTAGGCCACTGGGTTGATGCATTGGAATCTTGAATGGTCCCAGGAACCAAGGACCCAACTTGTAGCTGGGGATCTTCAGGCGTATGTACTTCGCAAAGAGCTACAGTAAATCCCGAGAAGCGAAGGTGGTAGGAGGTCTGCTTTTGTCTGCTTGAGACTTCATATGAGAGGATGCTTGCAATAGGGCTTGCCTGGATTCTTGTCAAATAGACATTAAGTCTCGGACTTGGGCGTCCACAGCAGGAACATCAGATGAGATTGCTGGGAGGGGGTGAGGGTATTGCCCATAGACAATATAGAAGGGTAAGGCTCTGGCCAAGTCGGACTCCAGGTGGTTATGAGAGAATTGAGCCAAGGTTAGAAGGTTGGACCATTCATCTTTTCGTGCTGAGATGAAGCAGTGCAAGTAGTTTTGCAAAACTTAGTTCACCCTTTCTAATTGGTCATTGATTTGTGGATGATAGGCTGAGGAGGAGTCTGATTTGACCTGAAGACAGGAGCAGAGTGCATGCCAGAATTTTGAGATGAATTGAACCCCCCGAACTAAGACAACATGCCGAGGAAGGTCATGCAGGCGGAGATATGCCAAAAGAATTGGTCAGCAAGCTGAGGAGCCGAGGGTAGACCAAGCAGAGGCATGAAGTGGGACATCTTTGAGAACTGGTCCGCAACCCCCCCAGTTTATGTTATTGTTCGAGGAGGGCGGTAGATCAGTAATGAAGTCCATGACAATATGGGTCCAAGGAAACTCCGGAATGGAAAATGTTGCAGAAGGCCAGCAGGTTTGTGATGGGGGGAGTCTTGTTGTGGGCACACTTAGTACAAGACAGAACAAAGTCCTTGACATCCCGACTTAGCGACCAGGCCACCAATAATGGCAAGATATGAGCGTGCAGGATTTCCAGATTCCAGGATGCCTGGCCAGCAGAGAAGAATGTCCCCACTTCAAAATTTTTTGCCTTAGAGCAGGAGGTACGAAATTTTTTCCTGGGGAAACCCAATGGAGATCCATAGGTGTTACCGAAATCAGACATTCAAGAGAAACGATATGCTGAGGTGTGGAGCATCAGCTTTGATATTCTGTCTGCTGTTCTGAAGTGAATCAAGAAGCCAAATCTGAAGAAGAAGAGAGACCACCTCACTTGCCATGAATTCAAGCATTGTGTTGACTGAGGATACAACAGATTTTTGAGGTCAGTGAATATGTTGATTGAGTGAAAGCCCCCTTTAGTTAAGGACGTCATTCTTCTAAGTCAACTTTAAGGGGATGTATCGCTTCCTTAGTTCGGCTGATTCACACGGCTCTCCGCTTCTCAACTCTGGAGATGCAGGGGCGTTTCTTCCCCTCCCAGCTGGGTGACATCATCCCCCCCTTCACTGTGCATGCTACTTCCGAGACTCTCCCCCTCCCCCCCTCTCCTGAATCCAAATGTCACTGTGTCTTTCCCTATGCAGTCTTATTTTGTAAGAGTTGTATACATATAAACGGTTGCATTCAATCTAGACTGAGCAACTGAACTCTTCCTCTCCTAAACAGCTGGAGATGTGTTACAGCTTTCTACGAACGCACAGTTTCACCCTTCTATGCAGGAGAGGTGAGGGCACCGGGACAAAACTGTTATGTTTTTCTCATTTTTGAATCTGTTGCAGTCTGTTTCTCCCCTTGGGTGTGGAGAGAGAAAAATGCTACGGGCCCCCAACTCTGAGTCAGGCAGGGATCGACACAAATTGTGCTATTTCCTGATTGTGTAAGCCCTTCAGTGTAATTCTCTCTCTTCTACCTGTATAAAGTGAAAATGTGACGATCCCTTACTCTGGGGTGAAAAACAGCTCCGTGAATCGACCGGGGGCTGTACAGAATGTAAATGAGCTCTCAGCTAGTGAAATGCAAGGAGGAGGGATCTGGAGGGATTCGACCAGCACTGGATATCAGTGTAAACAAAAACACAAGATAAGGAATACTGTGAATACAAGACAGCTTTGCTAATGACATCCAATTGCAAAGTTGCTTGTTTTCACTGTTCCCTTATTCTGAAGACCATTTAATGAAATGATAAAACCCCTTTAAAGGAGTGTTCTCGCTACAAAGATCACATCTGTATGGGCAGTAAAAATAAGCACTTTTGCAATTGGTTTGTATTATGTAAATCATTAAGTATAGTAGCTAGTAGCTAATCGGAGTGTTTTACACCTAAAATTGCAACCTGGGGTCGAGCCACACCCCCTTTTCTGTGATTGGCTGCCTAATATTTAGTTCAACCCTCTGAATGGGACATGGCTCCTGTGTGGGACTGTGCTGTGATTGGCTGACTGCACTCTTTGTGCTCATTCCCCTCTGTGAAAGTGAAACTGGATCTGGCCAATGCTAGGTTCACTCCCTCCACCCATGTAACACACATACAATACACTCTGCTAGACACAATGACCAGATGTCAATTTATGTAATATTAATGGGCTGTATTTATAACTGCTTACAGCAATGCAGGTGTTCTTGTTACAGTAATTGCTTGTGGAGGTAGGTGACAGCTCTCCAGGCACGAGAACTGACTATGGCAGGAGGTCTGCAGAGCTGTGACATCCTCTCCTTTCCCTTGCTCACACGGAATGGGGACTGGGGAGAGAGCAAGGGCAGAGAGGGTGTGGGATAATGTCACCACTCTTCAATGAGGAAAGATACGCCTACTGGGAGGAGAGACATGTCCCTGGATTTGAAGCTGTAAGACAGACAAAATGTGAAGATGCCTGTGAAAACCTGTGCTGAGAAAACCCTGTAGTATTATTTCTCTTGGCAGGGGAGAAAGTCTTTGAAAAAAAAAACCTGCATGTGATAGCTTTTTTCCTTGGGGGATTTCTGTGTGAGAATCGCACCTTTTCCCACATCCGAGGCATCTACTTCAAGAAAGAGGGGTTTCTCAGGCCTAGACAAGATAGGAGCTGAGGCAAAGGCGGACTTCAAACGGGTGAATGCTCCACAATAGGCGCCACCTCAGTGGAGAAGTGTGGAATAAATTTCCGGTAATAGTTGGTGAATCTCAGGAAGCGCAGTTTAGCACTTAGACTGACCGGTTGCAGCCATTGCAGGACGAAAGACAACTTAGCAGGATCCAATGTAAAATGTACAAGACAATGTTCCCAAGGAATGGCAGACTCGTCTGTTCAAAGATGCATTTTTCAAGTTTGGTATAAAGTTGATTGTTCCGTAGGTGTTTCTTCACTTGTTGCAAAAGAGCACAATGAGTTTCAAGACAAGACGAAAAAATCAGGGTTTTGTCCAGGTCTACAACAACACAGGAGTACAGGAGATCTTTAAAGATCTCATTTACAAATTATTGTAAGAGGGCTGGAGCATTACAGAGGCCAAAAGCTATCAACAAGTTTTCAAACGCCCCGACATTGGTATTGAAGGCATTCTTCCATTCGTCACCTTCACAAATTCAAAACAAGTTGTAGGCCCCTCGAAAGTTGAGTTTCATGAAGACTCTGACTCCGCACAGATGGTCAAAGAGCTTGGATATCAGTGGAAATGGCTTTTGGTTCTTAACAGTAATCTTACTGAGACCTCAATAGTCGATGCAGAGGCAAACAAAACCATCCCTTTTCTCCATAAAGAAGAACCCAGTACTAGTTGGAGATGAGGACTCCCTAGGGCGCCATTCCTGCACGTCCCTTGGGGACATGCACGTTGGCACGCAGAAACGCGCAGTGAAGTGAAAAAATACCATCTTATCCATTAGGCATACAAGGCAGTAGACCAAAGCCCCACAGGCAGAGGGACTCCTGGTGCTAAATGTATGGCTGAGGAATCTAGGGCACATGCCCTGAATCCCTGGGTCGATGCTGTTTATATAATGGTTTGTATGTTCTTAGGACAGTTAGAAACCTTGGTAAAACAGGAAGCCATTGACATCCCTGCCCTGCCAATTAGTCTTGTAGGCTGCAGACTGTCTATAAGACGTCAGTTTGGTGTCCCGACATAGGCGGCGTAATAATATGGGTGTGCTTGTGGTGGTTAGAAGCATGCCCTCATGTGGTGTCATTTTTTGGACAAGGATAGAGGCCTTGGCCAGAGCCCACTACACTACTGTGCCCAGGGGCCCATAATGCTAATAACATGGCCCTGCAGAGTGTGTTACAGGAATGGCATTGTCTAAATCAGTGGTATCTGAATCAGTGTGTGCGGGAACACACCCCTTTACAAACTAGAATGGTAACATCTAGCATACAGATTTAGTGATACATTTCTAGAAAGAATAACAGAGGAACAGCACAACATTAAGTTATAAGAAAAAATGCTTTAGAATTGTTACATAACAGGGAACTCAATTATTTACCACACCAGTTATATCAGGAGATGTCACAGATCTCCTTTAATAAGGTGTATATTCAGGATTAGTGTCTAGGGCAGCATGAACTATAAATATGGCCCTGGCCTCAGGGTCATTGAGGTAAGTAATGAATGACTTTCAAGTTAATGAAAAAAAGATGTGCTATAGATGACAAGAGAGTCTATGCAGGTGAGGAGAAAGGATTTGTACCTATGTATGACTCAGACTCGCTACTTCTCTTCTGCTGTTTTCTTTAGTGGAGTTGTTCTGGATTAGGTTTTCACAAGTCTTTTTTTGCTTTTAAAATAAAAAAAATCAGGAAAAGCTTTTGTTGCATATCTTAACTGGAGGCTATGACAGATCTTTTACATAAATACCTTATAATGTGTTCCACCTCTCTTAGGCTACAATGGCATCTGATCCAGGCTGGATTCACACTACGATAGTGACTACGTTCAAGATATGCATCAGGTCATCGTGAATAAAGGTCTAGAAAACAATATTTGGTTTTGCACATCAAAAAAACTTTTTTGAAGAAAAATGAGCATAGGTGCACACTGTTGTGGCAGCAATATACAACATACACATTCCAATATCAGCAGCACACTATTAACTAAAAAACTATCAAAAGGCACATAGGATTTTTTTAAAAAGCATTTCTGCTACTTAGGATACATGAAAATTTTTGAGGTTCTTAGTTCACATTTTTGATCAAAACTGCTTAAGCCCCACTCCCAATCAGCAAGGGGACCTCAATACAGGTGGGAACCTATACCAACATTACCTCTCTTGGGGCCTGTTCAGTAGCAGAAATGCTTTTTCAAAAATTCCTATGTGCCTTTTGATAGTTTTTTTAGTTAATAGTGTGCTGCTGATATTGGATCGTGAATAAAGGTGTCCTGGCAGAGACTGCGACATAAGCCCCATAGATATTAGTAGAGCCCTGAGTGATCACTACAAGATTAAAGGGGTTGTCTCACTAGGAAGATCATAGTTTAAAATCAGGGGACCAAAAATCTAAGCAAGTATGTCCTTGGTTACCATTAGTGAAGTGCTATGGTTTAAGAGAACAGGCTGCTTCATTTGTGCTTAGCAATGGTGTTTGAGCCCGGGTCAGGTTACGCCCCACTAATGTATAACTGGCTGTCAGCCAAGCGTTCTGTCCCGCCCAGGTTCGCGACGAAAACGCGCAGGCAAAGGCGATGCAGTGAACAGGTCGTGGACTGGAACGTGCAGGGGGTGTATGTAGAAGCAGCAGCAGGTGTATATATTGGCAGGAGCACAGATGAGGAGTGTGTATTGGCAGCAGCACTGGAGAGATGTGTGTATTGGCAGCAGCATGGGAGAGATATGTGTATTGGCAGCAGCACAGGAGAGATTTTGTGTATCTGCAGCAGCACAGGAGAGATGTGTGTATCGGCAGCAGCATGGGAGAGATATAATAATAATAATAATATTAATAATCTTTATTTATATAGCGCCAACAAATTCCGCAGCACTTGCAATGTAGAGGGTATAATTACAGACAAAAGACAGACATTACACAATAAAAGCTACTTATAGATGAGACACAAGGTGTGATACGAATGGTCTGATATGACACTTGGGTGTCTCTCACTTGCCTTTCTGTGACTCTTCCAATCTCTCTGTATCTCTACATCTATGCTCAGTGGTCACTTCTGTCTGAGAACATCCTGCTTGCAGTCTCACAATAGCAAGGTACTGTTGATCAATTGTAAGGTGTTGTCTTGGTCTCATGATATCAAAATGTAAACAGCAGGATGAGAAGAACTGTTTAAATCCCAGTTCAAAAAGATCCCCTAAATGTATTGGGCGATTCAGGGATCAAACACCTGTTGGGAATTTTGCCATTAAGATCCTTGTTAGAGATCAGTAAGTTGTGCAAAAAGTATTGAAACATTGATCAGTTGGACATGTGCATTCTAGAGTTAAGAGATGGTCTTATTTAGTGCATTTAATTTTTTTTCAAGAAATACCATGTTTATCCCAAAATTTCAACCAAACCTAACTAGTAGTGTAATATATTTCCACTTGTCCTTCTTTAGGGTGATTTGTTGTCAAAAAAAACAATGGACTTTATATATGAAAACTGTCTAGCAGCAGATCTGTCTTTAATGTCCATATCAACCAATCAGTGTCAGCTTTTATTTTTCCAGGGCACTATATTGAATGAAAGCTGAGCTCTTATTCGTTACTTTGGGCAACAAAGACAGTCTTACTGATTTCATACATAAGGGCCAATGAATTTAAGGAATGCGAAGTTTGGGATATTTCTAAAAGCATCTTAAATTCTCATTATGAACAGTGCATATCTCATGATTCTAAAATGATTACAAATAAAAATGTAAGGAGGTAATAAATAACAAAAATTAATAATTAAAACTAAAAACAGGAAGATAGTGTAAAAGCATAACGCTATGGGTATGTTCAAGCGACGTAATTGCGGAGCGTATTTCAGCACGTTATTGTGATGCAATTATGATAATTCATAGCTCTCGGATAGCTATGAATTACCTCCGTACAGCGCGTACTTCTAAAACACCCGGGGTATTGCGGCATGCGCAGTACATGCCGCAATATGCCATGTGAACGTGCCCTAAGGGGTACGCACCGCAAGATGCCATGTGTTTAGAAGAACAATAAAGCGCTGGGGAGGGGGGGGGCAGCAGGTAATCATAGCTGTCAGGTTTGGCTTACCAGAAGGCAAACCAGAGATGTGGATCCTCTGGACCATCGCAAGCGATGTTATAAGCCACGCCAGGGAGCGTAGTCTAAGTAGGTCCGGTTTTCACCAGAGCCCGCCGCAATGCGGGATGGACTTGCTGTGGCGGATTGTTACCAGGTCGCTACCCCTGACGTGACTTACTTGTGGTGGCGGCCAAGGTGTGGCACGATACAAAATCGTGGAGCGGACTCGTAGTCGGGGACAGGCAGGAAGGTCGGGACAGGCGACAAAGGTTCGTGGTCAAGGGACGGAGGCAGAGGATACAGTACATGGAACAACACTAGATACTTCAGGAACGCTTCCTCTCTAGGCACAGGGCACTATCGATTCGGCAAGTACCAAGGGGAAGAGGTAGGACTTAAATAGAATCAGCGTCCGGTGAAAACCAATCACCGGTGCGCTGTCCCTTTAAATTGAGATGCAGTACCGCACGCACAGTACCGGAGCACAGCAGGCGCGCGGTGAGGTAAGGGGACAGAGCGGCGAGCACGCCCGCAGCCCGAGGACCGGGTCGCGCCGCTGCTCGCAGTGGGCGACGCTGCTGGGATGCGGGTGTGCCCGTGACCCGACACGGGGGTCGCGGGGACACCCGTGACAATAGCGTAATTTAAGGGTGTATTTCAGGGTGCATGGCAGTGCAATTACACCCCAAAATACGCCCTGAAATAAGCCGTGTGAACATACCTTAAGGGTATGTTCAAACGCCAGATTTGGATGCTGATTCAGACGTAGATTTAGTGCTGAATCTGATGCAGATGCAATCCGGCCTACGTTGTTTCTAATTGAAAATTTGTCCTGCAGTGCACATGATGTTTTTCTTTGGTGCAGATTTATTTTCAGTGCTGAAAAAAAATCAGTGCTGAAAAAGAAATGACATGTCAATTCTTGAGGCGGATTCCGCGCTAAATCCTCTCATAGCATTTTGAAGGTTGAAAATGGTCAGTGACATCAGCATCAAATCCACATCTAAAATCTGCATTAAATGTTTTTTTTTTTTAAATAATTTTGAGTTTTGATACATACAAAATGTGCAAATGCCAACCGTTATACACTCACCGGCCACTTTATTAGGTACACCATGCTAGTAACGGTTGGACCCCCTTTTGCCTTCAGAACTGCCTCAATTCTTCGTGGCATAGATTCAACAAGGTGTTGCAACGATGCTCAATTGGTACCAAGGGGCCCAAAGAGTGCCAAGAAAATATTCCCCACACCATGACACCACCACCACCAGCCTGAACCGTTGATACAAGGCAGGATGGATCCATGCTTTCATGTTGTGGACGCCAAATTCTGACCCTACCATCCGAATGTCGCAGCAGAAATCGAGACTCATCAGACCAGGCAACGTTTTTCCAATCTTCTACTGTCCAATTTCGATGAGCTTGGGCAAATTGGAAGCCTCAGTTACTGTTCTTAGCTGAAAGGAGTGGCACCTCGGTGTGGTCTTCTGCTGCTGTAGCCCATCTGCCTCAAAGTTCGCCGTACTGTGCGTTCAGAGATGCTCTTCTGCCTACCTTGGTTGTAACGGGTGGATATTTGAGTCACTGTTGCCTTTCTATCAGCTCGAACCAGTCTGCCCATTCTCCTTTGACCTCTGGCATCAACAAGGCATTTCCGCCCACAGGACTGCCGCTCACTGGATGTTTTTTCTTTTTCGGACCATTCTCTGTAAACCCTAGAGATGGTTGTGCGTGAAAATCCCAGGAGATCAACAGTTTCTGAAATACTCAGACCAGCCCTTCTGGCACCAACAACCATGCCACGTTCAAAGGCACTCAAATCACCTTTCTTCCCCATACTGATGCTCGGTTTGAACTGCAGGAGATTGTCTTGACCATGTCTACATGCCTAAATGCACTGAGTTGCCGCCATGTGATTGGCTGATTAGAAATTAAGTGTTAACGAGCAGTTGGACAGGTGTACCTAATAAAGTGGCTGGTGAGTGTACATTCAATGTATAAAACAATAAAGTGTAGATTGAACATATCTGCAAACATCTTCTGTAGATAAAGTATAAACTGGAGAAAAATTTGAGAAATATCACTTTGTTCCAACATCCAAAAATTGCATACAAAATATAATATTAAATACAGATAGGAAATAATAAATTACACCTCAAAATTGGCTTTGGTTTAAATGTAACTACAATCCCAACTCCCCCAACATCTCCTTCAAATAAAATTCAAAGTAAAATGCTTACGCATTAAACTCAGAAATTATGTAAAGTTAATACTGACTATACATATATTGCATTGTAACAGTACAAGAATATGACAAATAATGACTCCCCACAAGGAAAAAGATCTAGAAAACATAATGTCATATTAACCTATAACCAGTGAGTTGTTAGTCAATGAAAATATAGTTATTTTAACCCAGTTTCAAAAGGCCCAAATCACCAGCCAAGTCTGCCCTCAACCATTTTGTACATGTAAAGGGTAACATGCAGTACACTCTCTTATCTCTTGCACGGATATAAAACTACTAATAAAAGGCCTATTTTTTTTTTTTTTAAACTGTCTGGTCTGTTGTTCTTTATTTTTCACTGTTTCAAGTCTATCTAAATAAAGATAAAGGGGGGACATGTATGAAGACTGTCTAGGTCTAAGACTTTCTTTGTTGCCCATAGCAGCCAATCAGAGTTCCCCTTTCCTTTTTTTCAGAGCACTATATGAAATGAAAGGGGAGCCCTGATAGGTTGCTATGGGCTACAAACAAAGTCTCAGACCTAGAGATTTTTCATACATGGTGCCCAAAGATGTTTAGTTTGAGCGACCACCATCTCAGTTGAAGGTCCAGTATATCAGATTTAAGCCAGTTTGTCAAAAGGCATCGTTTGGCCACCAATAAAATATATGAACCAATGGAAACAATCCCCTCTGCTCTGTAGAGAGATGGAATGTCATTAAGGCGGAAAAAGTTTTTAAATTTATTTTGCCTTTAGATTTAGCAAATTTTTATTTGATCCAGAATCTTTGAATTGATGGACAAGTCCAAATCCCCTGGTACAAAATCCAATTATTTTTCCTGCTTTTAGGGCAAGCTATAAGACAGCCAGAAGAATTTTGGGGTTTGGGGCGGAAATCAAGCCATAAATGGCATGATCTATTAGTCTGAAATAAGATTCTCTCCAATTCTCACTTGGAATGATTCTCCTAACCGTGTTCCAGCCCTTCAAAATTTTCTAATGTAGTTCAGTGTCTTCCAATTTACGAGCATATCTAGCAAAGATTTTCTGGCCATTTCCATTCAAGTTATATCTCTCATTGGGATATTTTACGTGGAGGTTGACCTAAAAAACAGTCAAATTTGTTATGCTGAAATTCCTGTTTATAGTTTTTAAGACAACCGTGTGGGGAAAACCCTAACCCGGCATAACCAAAAAAAAGAAGTGGGGATATTTTCATTTGCTCGCATTTTCACCCATCTGCTATTTTGCAAATTCTCGAATTTCCCTATCCTGCGGAAATTCTGGCTGTCCCCATAAATATAGATGTTTGGAACAAAGAAATAATAGGCCTAATAATCTTTGGTACTTTTTATGTGCCACGGTCTCTTAACACCAAAGACGCCAAAGGATGTGGGGAAAGACCAAGCTCAGTATGCAAAAGAGCACCCAGGTGCCAGGGTTTGACCATATTACTCTTCAACTCCACATCCCTTGAATCTAATCTATTCCATGTCGTAGAAAAACCTAATTATAACTTCAAAAATCGGAAAACCCAAGCCTCCCTTTTTGTTTTGGGCATTGGGGTTTTAAGAATTCTATGGTGTTCGTTAGCCCAAATAAATGACAAAAAAGTCTGCTAACACATTTGATATCTGTGTGCTTTAGAAGAAGCAGGATGGTTTGCAATCGGTATAATATCTTATCAAAAACTCATCCTAAGTGAAGGGGGAAGACTATTCCACATTGTAATTCCGATTCAGTCTTATATAGGATTGGGTTATAGGTGGATTTGGGGGATGTCCCAATATTTATATCTAGGTATTTAATACTAGTCTTCGCAATTTAGAACGTAAAGGAATGCCTCCTAGCCAAGGATGCCAGAGAACCGGTTGGTGAGATATTTAGTAGTTCACATTTGGGAATATTGATCTTTAAACCAAAAGAGGCCCCAAACTTGTTTAATAAATTAAAGACTGGTGTAACTTCACTGGGTCAGACATAAATATCAAAATGTAATCTACAGTACAAACAAAGTTGTTTTAATATTTTGAGCACCCACATTGATCCCAGAGATTTCTCCATCCTTCTCAATGGATCTCGCCAAGGGTTCAATCGAGAGATTAAACAAAAGTGGGGAGAGTGAGCAATCTTGATGAGTACCCTTTTGGAGAGAAAAGGCTGGGGAGATAAAGCCCGGAGTACATATCCTAGCCATAGGTGATCTGTATAGAGATCTTAAAAAAGTTCCAAAATTAAATGTTTTTAATTAGGATTATGTAAATAGTAAAAAGGTTACAACTGAAAATGTTGGCAGAGTGATTCTTCTTTAATTGTCTCCTGTATAACCCAGGAGGAAGCGCAGCACTATGTAAAAAAGATTAAATTATGTTCCACAGATTGACACATATTTAAAAAGGTGTTAAAAAGTGATCACAGAAATCATTGGCATCTAAGTTTAACCTCTATTGTGGGTATATTTGCTGACATTTTTTTATAAGAGATGCCATACTGAAAGATCTCAATGAAAATATATGTATAACTATGTATCAGAAAGTGTTTATGAAAGATTGGTCCTGTCAAACTAATTGTATTAGCTTCTCTAAGGATAAAAAGTCTCGACTGGACACAGGTGTTTGGTTGGATATTATATATCTTCATTTTCCAAGGTGTTTGATATTGTGCCAAATAAACTATATCACAATGTGACTGTGGATGCTACCGCATCAAGGGTTCCCCTCGTTGTTCTGTGTGGCAGTTTGTGGCTCTCAACTGCTCTGTGATCACACCAGAGTCAGCGATAGGATATGTTCACACGGCGTAATTGTGGCGCAAATTTCAGCACATAATTGCGTTTCAGTACACCTGAAATGCGCCCCGCAATTACGGTAATTCATAGCTATGAATTACACCCGTCTTCCCCGACGCGTATTGAACGGTGGGGGAAAGAAGTGACATGTCACTTCTTCCTGGCATTTACACAGCGGGGATAATGGAGCTGAATGGGGCCAGCCCTCCCCAGTGCGAACATCTAAAACACCCGGCGTACTGCGGCACGTACAGTACGTGCCGCAATAAGACATGTGAACATACTCTTAGGGCATGTTCACAAGGCAGTTTCCGCGGCCAAAACCTCATCCAAACCTCGCCTCCAACTCCCGTCTCCTAATGAGGTTCATCGGCGCGGTTTTCTGCGCGGTCACAGCGTGGTTGGGGCGAGGTTTTCAACCATACAAATTAATAGGCAGGACAAAACCCGCGTCCCAACCGCACACCAACCGTGCCGAAAACCACCCGCGCGGACAACTCGTCGAAGACTCGCTACTAGAATTGACAGGAGACTTCCAACAACACGCGCAGCAAGGCCGTGGCCAAACCCGCAGCCAAAACCGTGTCGTGTGAACAACAACGCGGT
The DNA here is from genome assembly GCA_025379985.1 of Phyllomedusa bahiana. NCBI lineage: Eukaryota > Metazoa > Chordata > Amphibia > Anura > Hylidae > Phyllomedusa > Phyllomedusa bahiana. Next base: position 16,457 of record JAODAL010004710.1, read on the forward strand.
TTTCCATAGGAACCAATGTAATGAACTAGGGGCATTTGAGGCGAGGTTTGGACGAGGTTTTGGCCGCGGAAACTGCAGCAAAAACCTCGTCCAAACCCGCGGCCAAAACCACCGTGTGAACATGCCCTTATAGTCCCCAAGTACCTTGCGTGTATGCTGATCCATGAATTTTAAGGGCCAGCAAGTAAAACTAGCTTCCTGCCCATCAATGGCTGCACACATTGCACTCATTGCCTGAGTTATAGGTAACTACTACTGAAGTAGCAACGCCATATTTAGCTTGTGATTCCTTGGTTTTGACTGGACTTGCTACGTGACAGTTCTTGTCTGCTGCCGTTCCTGACATTTTGCCTGAAATACCATGATGACAGTACTTGACCTGCTCTAACCTATTGCCTGAAATATCGTGATGACAGTACTCCTCCTGCCCTGAACTACTGTTTGAAATTCTTTGATGACAGTACTCCACCTTCCCTGACCTTTTTCCTCTTTGACCGAGTGTAGACTAGACAGCGTAGACTAGATTGCTCTATAGGAGTGAAAGGGTGAAGATTATGGAGTTTAGTCCATTGCAGAGTTAATTTACTTATGCCTACAGTGAGGCCTTGCTACCAAAGGTTGGTAAATAAAAAAAAAATGTTTGAGCTAGAAGGAAATTTTTGCAAGTGGGTAAGTAATTGGTTTAGTAATAGAAAGCAGAGAGTGGTTATTACTTAAAGGGGTTTTCTCACTACAAAGATTAGCTTTCAACATGACAGGTAAATAAAACTTTTACCAAATACATTGCTCTTTACATATTATCCTGGTCAGGAGAAAACAGCACACAGGCTTCTCTGGTTACCGACCTGCTCCTCCTTCCTAATTAAACAGAGAGCAGGGAGTGATGTCACCATGGTGGGAGGAAGCAGTCTTTATCACTAACAAGATCAGATTAATTACCTTTAAAAAGCACTTGTATTCACTGCTTGGAGGCCTGTAGCTTTTGTTTAGTACAGACTAGATCTCCTGCACTTTTGTCTTTGTAAGCTCAGCTATCTATAGAGGAGCATAATATGGCAATCACTGCTATAAAGCCACCCATAACCTGACCAGGCAGTGTGAATCTGAAGCTGCCTGTGACTCTGTGAAACAGCATGGTGAGACAACCCCTTTAACTGTAGCAAACTGTAGCTACTTGCTGCTGCTGTTGCCAAGGCGAACAAGACCGTGGGGTGTATCTGTAAATGGAGAACACCCACTGCCCTTAGGAACCACCTCCAGATTCTTTAAACTAATGTGGAGAGAGGTGTAATGTTGGACATGTGGTGCACAGCCACTTAGTAACCAGACAACATAGATCAGGCTTTTACTCATGGCACTGGAAATATTATGAACGTTACACTCTTTTAGGCCACAACTCAAGGCAGCAGTTCAACTCTTCAGCACACACACACACGTTTCACGAGGGACTCTCTCTTTCAGTCCACCTCACAGTGTTACACGATCTTCTCATTAACCTTTCTGGGAGAGTAGCTTAGCCCAAGGGACCTCTCTACAGAACACTAGATCACCACTAGATTACCCAGGACCAACTCTTCAGACCTACTCTCTACAAGGTCCTCTGTAATACCTCCGGAGTTCTCTTCTGCCCCGATTTCACTCTCTGCCATTGTCCTCTCCTAGCCATTGTTCCCCTCTCTGAGTGTGGTCTCCACCCCAGCCTTCCCTTCTCTTTTCTTGACAACCAAACTATATACATGCCCAGCCACACACTAGGCCTGGACCAGAGATCCATAGGAATCTCCTTCCTCACATCACTGCTGCATCACGGTAATTTCCCAAACTGACAGGTTTGCCCCCTCCTTGTGTGGCATAACTCCTCTCCTCCAGCTCTGTAATTGGCTGCCTAGCCCTCTCTGTACCAGCTCCCAGGCAACTCTGGCTCTCCCTACCTAATTGCTAGATAGTTAGCCCTCAGCTTACAGTGACTGAGCAACTCCCACAGTGGTAACCCACAGCAACCTGCTACCCAGAACTCACACAAACACAAATATAAAGTACACCCCCCTTACAAATCAAAAGGGGCATAGATGTCCATTATGAGAACATAGATGTGCCACTCAACAAAAGACACATGAAGTGTTGTGTACACTTTTGGGAACCAGAGCACAGGAAAGACATAGTACAGCTTGAGTTGGTTAAAATATAGGCAGCCAACAAAATAGTGGACTACAGTACTACAGATAATCAGAGCCGTAACCTTTTTTATTATTCCACCAACAATAAATGTCTTTTTGTGGGACAAGTTGTATTTTTAGTGGCACCATTTAATGCACTTCATAAAGTATTGGGAAGCCCCAAAAAATTCTTTATGGGAAAAATTGGAGAAAAAAATGAATTGGTAATTGGGCCCTCAGTATACAGATAGGCAGGTAATTGGGTCCCCAGTATATAGATAGGCAGGTAATTGGGCCCCCAGTATATAGCTAGGCAGGTAATATGGCCCCCTGTATAGCTAGCCAGGTAATATGGCCCCAGTATGTAGATAGGCAGGTAATATGGCCGCCAGTATATTGATATGAAGGTAATATGGCCCCTAGTATATAGCTAACCAGGTAATATGACCCCCAGTATATTGATAGGCAGCTTATAAGGCCCCCAGTAACAGGGACGTAACTGGGTCCCTAACCTCCCCCCCCCCCCCCACACCGCCCGCCTCCCTCCCTGACCACGAAAACTTACCAGACATACAGTTACTAGATAATACAAGGAGCGATTATCTCACCATTGATATCACCATCACACTGCTAACAAAAATATCCCCCTATACCAAGACCAACATTACCAATAACGCTCCTACATAAAGACCTGATTATACCGGCAGAACATGACCACAAATTACCACCACATAGTGACTGAATAATACCCCTACACTATTACTGAATAAAGACCAATATTACTGCCATATAGTGACCATAGAGTGGTAGGTATCAGTGTTCACAAGTGCTCTACAAACTGTATATTACCCCCATACAGTCACCATATAGTCGTAGACACCAGTGTTCACAGACTCTGCAGACATATAAGTGATTACAGTGCAGCTACATCTTGTGACTCACAGGTGACGTTTCTCTGACAAGTCGTTGACTTTCCCTTTTGTTCTACATTCGGTCCAGACCGCCATGATGACTTCTCCCGGCCACCAATTGTCCCTGCAGATTTGGACACAAATATCTTAGGACCCTCACTTTTTTAGCACCTCACTCCCTGCCACCCACCTCGGTACAAACATCCAAGAGGTGTCAGAGGTGTATAGGCCATAGCTAGAGGCCCAGTCTCCTAGAGGGGAGGAACAGAGAATTTACCCCCAGGAGATTGTGTTATACCTACAGTATGGCCTGTACCACTCAGAATTATATTGCCAGATAAATAGACCCCATTAGATAGGTTGGTAGGCTCTGCTAACACCGGGCAGTCCTGCCTTGAATGCTTGGGCCGGAGGGCCCAGGTGTTCAGAGGTAGAAACGCCGGGCCCTGCAGCCCCGCCCCGCCTGCAGTGAACTGTTATGTTCACTGCCGGCGGGCGCAGGAGCCGAACTACCAGGGTAGCAGACGTGTTAGCAGCTTCTCCGGGCCCAGAAGCTCCCGCCCATCTATGTCTCTGCCCCGGCACAGGCGGCATGACGTCATCATGCCGAACAGGCGACGTGATGACATACTCACGCTGCCTATGCCGGAATACTCCATGGGGCAGGGAGCGCTCGCTTTCTGCTCCATGGCAGCATTCAAGTGTATGTGCGTCCCATAGGCGCACATACACTTGAAGAGACAGTCGGCGCTCCAGGCCCACGGCAGCGGCCTGGAAGCCACTGACCTAAGGTTCGGGTCAGCAGCAGTTTTATCCGGGGCACAAGCCCCAGATAAAACTTCCCAGCGACGCCTCTGCAGCGTGTGGCAAGGATGACCTGTGGGTTCCCTCAGCTCAGGGGCCCAATCGCAACTGCAACCACTGTGACCCCTGTAGCTACGCCACTGCTCAGTCAGTCTGACAGATTTTTGGTATAAGGGTCTGCTCTGTAGAGTGGAAAGGAAACTCACTCCCTGCCCCCCACCTCTGTACAAATGTCCAAGAGGTGGCAGAGGTGAATAGGCCATAGCTTAGAGGCCCAGTCTGCTAGAGGGCAGGAACAGAGAATTTAACCCCTGGAGATTGTGTTACAGCTATGGCCTGTACCCCTCAGAATCATATTACCAGGTAGGTAGACCCCATTAGATAGATTGGTAGGCTCTAGATAGGTAGGTTGGTATGCAGTACATAGGCTCCAGGTAGGTAAGCAGTACATAGGCCTCAGGTAGGTAGACTGGTCCTAGGTAGGTAGGCAGTAGTTAAGCAGGTCTCAGTTAGGTAGGCTACAGATAGATAGGTAGATTGGCCCTAGGTAAGCAGTAGTTAGGCCACAATTATGTAGGCAGCCCTAAGGTAGGTAGGTAGGCTGTAGGTAGGCCCCAGGTAGCTAACTAGGCAGTAGGTGGGCCACAGGCTGTAGTTGGGCCACAGGTAGCTAGGCTATGTAGGGTCCATTTAGGCAGACAGAGTTTAGATTAGAGTTTAGACATAGGGGTTCCCAGAAAGGTAAGGTTTAGGTAGGCCATAAGGTCCCCATATAGGCAGGCAGGGTTTAGGTATCTATAGGAGCCCATATAGGTAGGCAGGCAGGGTTTAGGTAGCTATAGGAGCCATATAGGCTGGCAGGGTTTAGGTGGCTATAGGAGCCATATATGTAGGCAGCTAGGGCTTAGGGTAAGCTATAGGGGCCCTATATGTAGACAGGCAGGGCTTATGGTAGTCATATAGGGCTTATGGTAGCCATATAGGCAGGAAGGCTTCATTAATGTTTAAAAAATAAGAAATAACTTACTCACCTGTGCCACACACCTTCAATGAACCCAGCTCAGCTCTCGGGCAGTCTGTGCGCGATGTGATGTCATCGCACCACCCACGTCAGCACTGTGGGCAGACGCCTGCAAGTTTTAAAGCCTAGCAGACAGATCAGCCGGTGCTCCGCTCTGCTAGCATCAGGTAGTCCTGCCTTGAATGCTCGGGCCGGAGGGCCCAGACATTCAGAGGTAGGAGGCGCCGGGCCCTGCAACTCCACATCGCCTACAGTGAACTGTTATGTTCATTGCCGGCAAGTGCAGGAGCCGAACTACCGGGATAGCAGACATGTTAGCAGCTGCCTTGGGGCCCAGAAGCTCCCACCTATCTACATCTCTGTCCCGGCACAGCCGGCGTGACGTCATCATGCTGTTCAGGCTACGTGATGACGTACTCACGATGCCTGTGCCGGAGTACTCCGTGGGGCAGGGAGCGCTCGCTTTCTGCTCTGTGGCAGCGTTCAAGTGTATGTGCGCCTATGGGACGCACATATACTTGAAGAGACAGTCGGCGCTCCAGGCCCACGGGAGCTGCCTGGAAGCCACCGATCTAAGGTTTGGGTCAGCAGCAGTTTTATCCAGAAAAAACTTCCCAGCAACGCCCCTGCAGCGTGTGTGTACCCCCAGCTCAGGGGCCCAGTCGCAACTGCAATCACTGCGACCCTTGTAGCTACGTCACTGCTCAGTCAGTCTGACAGATTTGTGGTATACTGCTCTGCAGTGTAGAAAGGAGACTAAGGACTGTACACACACACACATATATATATATAAATTTGGTGTGAATATAGTATATAGAATATATAGCTCAGCTGGAAGGATGCGACTATTATGGGAAATGTAGTTTTCACGCCAAGCAACTGTAGCTCTGCCCTCTAGCCCAGTGAGAAAATAGATCCAGCAAAGCAATAATATGTGATATAACAGCGTCTGTAAGTCATTCAGTCACTGGATTGTGACAGATATTTACTGCTTAGCTTTAGTATTACTGCACATTATGGGCGCCCCGTTTTCTATATTTAACCAGGCGCACTTCAGTATTAGGCGCATTACAGACCACCCGCAGCACTTTGTAATGCGCCTGAGATCAGGGGGCGTACGGGAGGCAGGGCGCACTAGAACCGTATGATTCTACATAAATTATGAAATTTATCGGCAAATCCAGGTGCATTACTGCTGGAACAGGTAGAGCACTTTAAAAGTGGTTTACCTGAGCCAGAAGTGTCGCTTTGTAGCTAGAAAGTGCTAATTCTATGACCCGCAGTAGAACAGGTTCATAGACTCAGGTGCATTCTACACTACTATTGTGCGCAATAAAATTGGCATCTGGGCGCCAAAAATCATACATGTCACCCTATGTTCTTATTTTTTGGGGTTTCTCACCACTATGTAAGGCATACCTGACGCCAGATTTTTGAAAGGTTTGTACTTTTAAGCGCACTTTACACTGGTTTAATGTGCCGCAAAACTGATGTGCCGTTGCCACTTTTAAGACATGTCGCCCTTAATCTTTTTGTTTCTCAGTAATTTTTGTAGTACGATCAATAACACCATTAAAAAGTACATCTTGTCCCGCAATAAAATAAGCCCTCATATGCCTATGTACCGTATTTTTCGGACTATAAGGCGCACATAAAAGCCTATGATTTTCTCAGAAATCGAAAGTGCGCCTTATAGTCCGGTGCGCCTTATATATGAATCAATTCTTCACTTTCAGTTTTCAGTTTTCAGTCTTTGTTCAGAACGTATTTACAGCTAATTTAGCGACACTGATTTGTAACTGATTTGTAACTGATTTACAATAGTAAATACGTTCCGAAATCAGTTACAAATCAGTGCAAATCAGTTGCAAATAAGTGCCACTGGCGCGTATTTTGCGCCGGATTTACAACCCTTCTTTACAGCGGTGATTCCCGTCGCGAAATAAGGCACAATAAGTGGCAGGACCATTGTAAAAACCGGCGTATTGCGGCTGCAATCCGCGGCGGCAATACGGCATGAAAAAATTGAAGAATGCCTAACGGCTACCATAGTCAGAAGCGTCACTACGTGCGGTGATACGTACAGCTCTGTGTGCAGAATATCTGTGTTTCAACATTGTCTGTGCATTCAATACCGTACTGTAAATTTTTTATACCCACTACCCGAAAAATGCCTCCTGTTAAGAGACATGCTTATGATGCTTGTGTTGAATAAAGTTTGGCTTTTGCTCTGAACTTTGTTTCATTTAATGCACCGCGCCTTATAGTCCGGTGCGCCTTATAGTCCGGTGCGCCTTATATATGAACGGCGCTCAATGTTAATGCGCTCAATGTTAATGCGCCTTATAGTCCGGTGCGCCTTATAGTCCGAAAAATACGGTAGATGAAAAAGATAAAACACTTATGGCTCTTGAAACGTGGGGAGGAAGAAATGAACATGACAAACTTAAATCACTGTGCCAGGAAGGGGATAAATGACATGTTATCTTTATTTTGCAGGTCACCATGTTTCTGATGATTTTCTTCTTTAAATTTGCTTTGCATTGCCATTTTCTGAGACCAGAAATAGTTTAAATTTTATGCCACTAGAGTTGCGTAATGCTCGTTCTTTACAGGGTGACATCTAGTTTTTTATTTCATACATCTGTCAGTGTATGTGACTTTCTAATCAACATTAGGTTAATTTGGAAAGAAAGATGGTTAAAGGATTACCTTATAAATATGTATAAGTATACCAAAGGTCAATACAGATCTCTATAATGATCTATTTATAACTAGGCCTGTATCCATAACAAGGGGACATCCTCTACATCTACAGGAAAGAAAGTTTCTACATAAACGTAGAGGAAGGCTCTTTACCATAGGGGTATGTCTACACAGCATAGTTAAAATACCATTGGAAATCCTTGTACATTGTCCCGTACATTGAAGCTAAGAAATCCGATGGGAATCTGGCAGAAGGCAGAACATTATTTAGAAATCCTTAGTAAAAAATCCGTACTGTGCAGACTACAGCATGGACTTTCTATTGCGGTTTACACTGCACTGGTTATGGATTTTCAGTGGATTCAAAATAGTGAATCCATTATAAATCCGATCAAAAACCTGTGCTGTGTAGACCTAGCCTAAGAGCAGTGACACTATGGAACTCTCTGCCAGAGGAAATTGTTACAGTGAACTCAGTAAGGCTATGTCTACACAGCACAGGTTTTTGGTTGGATTTTCATTGGATTGAGTAACCTGTGCCTGTGCACCATTGACAGCAATAAAAAATCTGTGCAGCAGTCTACACAGCACAGATTTTTTCAAACCTGTCATATTTTCCGCTGGATTGCCGTCGGATTCCCGTACCTTCAATGTATAGGGTCAAAAGCAAATCTGAAAACCAACTGAGGTTTTTAGTGTAAACTCGCACCAAAAAGCACAGTCCAGCGATGTTAAAATGTCATCGGATTTTGGACAGTATTTTAACATTGCTAAGAAGACATAGACTAAGGGCAACATGCATGATTTTTGGCGCTCAAGTGCCATTTCTTTTTGCGCGCATTAGTAGCGTAGATGCACCTGAATCTATGAACCTGTTCTACCGCGGGTCATAGATTTAGTGCTATCTAGCTATTAAGCGACAATTCTGGCTCAGGAAAAACCATTTTTTAAAAAGGGTTTCTACTTGTTCCAGCAGTAATGCACCTGGATTTTGCCGACTGAAGCTATAAATGGGGTAGCTTCGTAGGGTTTTGTAGTGAGACACGCCTCCGAACGCCACCCGATCTCAGGCGCGTAACAAAGTGCCGCGGGCGCTTTTTAATGCGCCTGATATTGGAGTGCACATGTTTAAAAATAGAGCAAATGGGGCTAGTTTTTTGGCTAAGAAGATGCCAGACTTCAAGCGCAACCCCGTTCATACATGTTGCCCTAAGTGAGTTCAAGTGGAATAATTTCTGGAGTGTATAAATTTTAAAAATTATAGGCCCTAGATTTTTAGAGAATGGCTGTTGAGCCAGAAATTTATTCTGATTCTTCGTCAACATTGTAGCATAATAGGTTGAATTGGATGGATACAAACAGCCTGACAAACTACTAGAAACAGCACATTTAAGGTAAAAAGATATATATATATATAATATATATAATATAAAAATTTAAAATATATATAAATATATATATATATTATATATAACATATATATATATATATATATATATAAATAATACTATATTATATATATAAATATATAATAAATATATTTTATAAATATATAATATAAAAATATATATATATAATATATATAAATATAGACGGAGGGTTTATGATGGTCATCAGCAATAACCAAGCCCCAAAACTGTTACAACCACAAAAGTTTTTTAAAAGGGTATTTCTAGGAAATTTTTCACTCTGAGCACGCTTATACACAGCAAGCAGGGGTTCGCCCGACGATTCATTGGGGGACGAGCCCCGAAAAATCTCCCGTGCCCCCAATGTCCTGCGGCTCCCGGCCGCGCCATGGGCCCCGGATCACTCCTTAGTGCGGGGGGGCGCCCACCCTCTCTGACTCGCGGCCATTCCCCGCGGCCGCGCAGCAAGTCGGGGGGGAGGAGACGCATCTTTCCCGTCCTGTTTTTCCTCCAAGTATCACGCTTTTGGGAAAACCCTACATACACCTCACATCGCTTTCACACCCCCCGCGACACTGGGAAACCCCCTAATCCGGGAGCTCGCCCCGAGAGGCCAGGCTCCGCGGACGGCGAAGTAGCAAATAACATCACTCTCTTACACCATTCCAACTGCAGGGGCGGGCGGGGGACTGTGCTAGGTAAGTAGGTTTTTTTAATTTTATTTTTTTTAGGTAGGGGGGAATCACTGGCTACAGGGGGCATACCTGGCTCAGGGGGCATATTACTGGGGGAAAAGGGGGGATATCACTGACTACAAGGGCATATCACTGCACAGGGGGGGCAAAATCACTGACTACGAGGGGCATATTACTGGGTCTGGAGGGCATATGGGCAAGAGGGGATTACTGGCTACAGAGGGCATATCATTGGGTCAAAGGGGGTATCACGGTTCCCCAAAGGGGATATCACGGCTACAAAGGCAACCACCTACAGGGGCAATTACTGAATACAAGGGGCAAATTTCTGGGGTACAGAGGGGCATATTACTGGCTACAGGGGGCATATCACTGGCTACAGGGGGGAAAATGTGGCTAAGGGGGCATATTACTGGCTACAAGGGGGGCAAATCACTGGCTACAGGGGCAATCACGGGTACAGAGGGGCATATCATGGCTACAGGGGGCATATCATGGGACAGGGGGATATCACTAGCTAAAGGGGCAAAACACGCTACAGAGGACATATCACTGGGTACAGGGGGCAACACTGGTACAGGGGGGAATCACTGGCACAGGGGGGGCAATTGGCCTAAGGGGGTAATTTCGGCAAAGAGGGCATATCAAAATGGGGGCTACAGTGGGGCCATCACTGGCTACAGAGGGCATATCACTGGCGACAGGGGGCATATCACTGGCTACAAGGGGGGATATCACTGGCTACAAGGGGAAACACTGGCTACAGGGGACATAATCAACTGGCTACAGGGGGCAACACGGGTACAGGGGGGATATTTGGCTAAGGGGGCATCCCTGGGTACAAGGGGGAATCACGGGGTACAGGGAGGGATATCACGCTAAGAGGGGGATTTACGGCTACAGGGGGCTATCACGCTACAGAGGGGCAACACGGGTACTGGAGGGCATATGTGGCTACAGAGGGGCATAAAAATGGCTAAGAGGGGGATACACTGCTACAAAAGGGGTAACACTGGTTTTTCCAAGGGGGATATCACGGTCAAAGGGCATACCCTGGTTTAAGGGGGCAAATTTCTGAAAAGAGGGGATATCACGGCTACAGGGGGGGAAACGCAAGGGGGCAAAAACTGGGGGACGGGGGCATATCCTGGGACAGGGGGCAATGGGCTAAGGGGGATATTACGGGTACAGGGAGGGTATCACGGCACAGAGGGGGATATCCTGGCTACAGGGGGCAAATAAATGGACAGGGGGGGATACACGGCACAAGGGGGGTATCACGCTACGGGGGGCATATCACTGGCTACAGGGGGCTTCCCGCAAAGGGGGGCATATTACTGGGGTACAGAGGGGGGAATCCTGGGTACAGGGGCATATCACTGGCTATAAGAGGGGGCAACATTGGCTACAGGGGGAATATCACTGGGACAGGGGCAACATTGGGTACAGGGGGGATACCCGGTCAGAGGGCAAATCACTGGGGTACAGGGGGCATTTAAATTGGGATGGGGTGCATATTTTTGCATGGGGGGGATATTTCTGGCTAAGGGGTGGCAGTAACCGGGTCAGGGGGTAAAAAAAATGAAAAAGGAGCAAAACTGGGTACAGGGGGCTATTACTGCCTAAAGGGGGCATAACCGGTAGAGGGGCAACAACCTGGCAGAGGGGGCCCGCAAACCTAGCTAGAGGGGGCAGCAAACCCAGCTAAGGGGGAAAACTTGGCTAAAGGGGGGCCCAAACCGGGACAGTTGGCTACTACCTGCTAAAGGGCAAGTTTTCCCACAAGGGGGAAATTTTTACCATGCAGGCACAAAATGGGGATTTTTGAATAGAGATAGGAAATTTTAGAAAACTGAAAAAAAAGGGCTAAGGTTTTGGTTTACAAGGTTATTTTCTAGGCGTAATTACCCCCCCGCAATTACCCGGTTCCGGGGGGGGAGGGGGGGGCGGTCGGGGGGCCGCCCATTGACTTGCATTAACGCAGTGAATCATTTAAAATTTCCCTACCACAAAAAAAGGTTTTTTCCTGTAAAAAAACATCCCATTCCCAATAAACGAAAAAAAAAATTCCCGGTGAAAACCCCGCCCACCAAAAAACTAAGGGGCCCGACCCCGATTTTTGGGACCCTACAACGCCCCGACACAATAATGCTTCCAGAACCCGTTCAAGCACGGGGTCGAAGGGTTTACCTCCAAAAGCCTTTAAAAAACTTTAAGCCCAGCAAAAGCGTCCCTGGGACTAATGGATTTAAAACACTATTTCCCTGGGCCCGATTGGCAGCCCAAGGGCCACTGAAGCTCCCCACGCCATTTAAACATGTATTACACCCCTGCCTTCAGATCTGACATTTTTCACTGACTGGCAATAAAATTTTAAACCCTTTTAAAGATTGCTTGGGGCCTTAAAAATTTTTTGCCTCTTCATTCCCTTTTTTCCCCCACTTTTCCAAAAGCCCCTAGGGTTTTTTTTTTTTCCCCTACAAAACATTTTAGTTGGGAGGGATTTTTGCTTGGGTTTTGTTTTTTATTCGTTTTAAAACCTTTGGTATAATTGGGGGTGTTAAACATATTCTGGCAGGTTTTTAAGAAACAAACCAAAAAGTTTACATACAATATATTAAAAAAACACATTGCCTGTTTTTCCCCCCCACTATCTGAAAATTTAAAAAAAAATAAAATGTTACCTGTTTTTAAAGGGCAGTAATTTCCAAAATTTTATTTTTTTGCCAAATTCCCCCAATTTTTATTTTAATTTTTTGTACAAATTTCCCCCTTTAAAATGTATCAAACATTTTGGATATCTTTCCCAACTTCCCCAAAAATATTTGTTTGGAAAATTTTTGGGCCCCTTTTTCCTGAAAAAACTGTTTTTAAAACGAGTCATGTTTGGAGGGCGCCCTTTCTCGCACCCGCCTTTTCAGCTTTTTCCCTGAAATTTTTAATAGGAAAAGAAATCAGAGCTTTGGGATAGTCAAATTTCCCAAAAAAATTTACTTGGGTTATCCATAAGCCACTCTGTAACCATTTTGGCAGTATCATTTTTGGGCATTTCCCCCTATGGAAATCCCTTTTCCCCCCAAAATTTTAAATTTTCCCGGCGATTTCTTAAATGTTTCTTCATTTTTGGGCCCCCAAAAATCAAAATTCCTCATGTGCCATCTTTTTTTTTGACGGCACCAGTCCCCCCTGGGAGCAAAACAAAAAACCCCCAAAAAATGACCAAGAAACATGACCAAACTTTATGCCCTTTTCCATTCCCCCCTTTTTTCCCGGGTTTTTTGGGAAAAAGGGTTTTTTTTTAGGATTTCCAAAAATTCCCCTTTTTCCCCCCCAAAAGTAATGAGGGCATTTGGGGGCCCAAACAATTTAAAATTTTAAAATTTTTTTCAAAAAACCACAAGGGCTTTTCTCCAAAAATGTAGATCTTTATTACTGTGCACATTAATCTGGCTTTTCTAAATTTATTTTGGAGTAATGGCTTCTTCCTGGCAGAGTGGCCTTTCAGCTAATGTTGATACATTACTCATTTCACTATGGCTACTGACACAATCTTATCAGCTCCTGCCAGCATCTTTACAAGGGCTTTTTCCTTTGGTTCTTGGGTTGAAATGCACATGTCAGACCAAAGCACATTCATCTCTGAAACACAGAACCCGTCTCCTTTCTGAGAGGTATTATGGCTGGACATTCAATTCCCATCTTGTTTGTACTTGTGTATAATTGTTTGTACAGAAGAACAAGGCACCTTCAAATATCTGGAAATTGCACCCGAGGATGATCCAGACTTGTGCAAGTCCACAATTCTCTTCCTGATATCTTGAAATGATTTCTTAGGGCTTTCCCATGATGTTACACACAGAAGCACTGTGTTTCTGGTGTGCTTTAAAAACATCCACAGGTGTGTTTCTAATTAACTTAGATGTTGCCAATAAACCTGCAGCGTTAGAAGCTTCCAAACACGTGACATCATCATATGGGCTGTCCAAAATTGGTTAAAGGCATAGTAATTCTAGTACATGTAAATGTTTGACTTTGCAGAAATGCGTTAAAAATTCTCTCTCCCTCATTATTCTGGCACTTGGCAAATATAAATAAGTCTGGTAATCCTAATTGATGTAAAACGGGTAAGGTTTATTCTGATTTTTGTCAGGTAGTGAGAAAAACATACATATGTGTCTTTTTATTTGTTGTATATAAACTTCTGGATTCTTGTTATGTTTAAGAACTTTTTAAAAAAACACACGTTTTCTATTTCTTAAATTTGCGCTGCAGCTCTGTTTTCTGCAACCAATAACTTTTTTGTTTTTTCACCTATAGACCTGAGTGAGGAATCATTTTTTGTGGGCTAAAGTGTAGTTTTTACTGGTTCCATTTTGAAATGCATGCAACTTTTTGATCATTTTGGGCGACATGTATGAACGGGACTGCTTCTGGCGTCGTTTCAGTCCGAGATCTAACACGCCCGATTCACTATCTTTTTACATCGCCCGTATGCTAATATCAGATGCGTTACGGAGCATCTGCGGCACTTTATAATGCGCCTGATATCGGGGGGCGTGCAGGAGGTGGGGCGCACTAGAACCGTATGAAGCTATAGATTTATAGCTTCACAAGTAAAAAAGGAAAAATTGAGAACTGAAAATCATAATGTAGTATCAAAAACGTTATTAAAGATAAAATACCCCAAAAATAACAATATAAATAACAAACAGAAAAGACGATATCAACAAAAAAGGTGCTATTATAAGATGATTATTGTCTAGTTCACTATTTTTGTGTATGTTGTACCTTGTCATATGGTCCATGATACAATAGGACCGTGAGCAGGCCCGGACTGAGAACCTGTCTGACCGGGCAGAATCCAGAGGGGCCGGGTCACAATGGGCCGTCTGCTCTGTGGTCAAAATATATTTTGGGTGTACATACAGCAGCGCTGCGCCTACCGTCTATTAATACGTGAGCAGCGCTGCTTTGGAGGGCCACGTCTGCTTCGATCGGCCGCTCCTGACAGCAGAGTTATAAGCTGTGGCCACTGCGCCGGGCCGCCGTGGCGGATTGCTCACTGCTCCACACCTCAGGAGTCAGGAAGAGTGCTTGAGCCGCAGCCCCACATACTGCCCTGTCTCCTGAGGGTACCAGTACGGACACAGGGAGAGGCCCAAGCCGCCCTGTGTATCGTGCAGCCGACGCTGCTCCTGTCTTCTTTCAATATGCAACATTGTGAGCACCGGCCACAGCGGAGCGCCGCAGCCGGAGCTCAGACTGTCACACATGATTGAAAAGAGGCAGGAGCAGCACAATACACAGGGTGGCTTTAATAATATGCAAACAGTTCTCTTGCACGGACCCACCGGCTGCAGAACATATAATCTACTCCCAAAGCTTCGTCTCATTCCTGTGTGGCAGAGTCCCAGCAGGCCTGAATGAAGATTCCTAGTGGGCTGCATCCTACTAGGCCACCAGCTCCACAGCCTCAAGGTATTCATTTTAATTTATATATAGGTCGTTGCTCCTGTCTCCTCTGACTGTGTGGGCAGCAGCCAGCATGGTGGAGTGCTCAACATCTCAGTGTTGTGTAAAGCTGGGTTCACACAGCGTATAATGGTGTGTACCTGTGTGCGCCGCTATACACCTGCTGTGGGAAGGTAAGCGCTGGCCAGTGCGTACTTTCTACGGCAGGTGTATTGCAGCGCACAGGTATGCGCCACTGTACGATCTGTGAACCCAATCTGGGCCATCAAAGTTAGGCACTGGCAGCGTCAGGACTGTGTGTGCAGAAGCTGCGCCGCAAACACTGTCCGAAAAACTGTTCAGTGCACTAACGTGTGAGGTAGATGCCAGGAAACTTAGCAGTGACCACACACGTGTAATGGTCTGCGGTGGTGGATCCGCTAGACCACCGCAAGCGATGGTTGAAGCCAACACCAGGGAGTGGAATCTAAGTAGATCCCGGTTTTCACCAGAGCCCACCACAAAGCGGGATGGACTTGCTGCGGCGGGAGTCTACCAGGTCGCTTCCACTGGCGGAAGTTGCTTGCGGTGGTGGCCAAGAGTAGGCGGAAGTGATTCTTGGTCAGGAACGTAAGCAAGAGGGTAAGGTACACAGTAATCAGGACAAGGCAACAGGAACGCTTTCTCTAAAGGCAAAAGGCACTAAAGATCCGACAAGGCTGCTAAAAGGAGGCAGGCTTAAATAGGGGCAGTGCCCGTCAAACCCAACTAGGGTTGCACCCCTTTAAAAACAACACGTGGGCCCGCGCGCCCTAGGGAGGGGGACCCCCGCGCGCCAGGGCAGGGGCAAAGGAGCAGGAGCGGGGCTGGGTAAGGGACCGGGTCCCCGGCAGGGGGACTGGCGGACCCCGACCCGCCGCGCGGATTGGAGCATCCGTGACAGTAACCCCCCTTTCCCCCCCCCCCTCCCTTCCCCCTTCTAGTCGGAGGAATCCGGTTTTTCACTATGGCCCCAAATTTTCTCCCCGGCCCCAAGACCTTTCCCGGCCTGCCCCTTCCCAAAAAAAAATTTCCCTTTCCTTCATCCCAAATTTCCAAAAAAAGGGGCCCCCCCAAAAAAAAGGGGGGGGCCCCCCCGGGGGGGGGGGGGGGGATTGGCCAGGGGGGTCGGGAAGGGGGGGGGGGGGCGGGGGGGGGGGACCGGGGTTTTTAGGACCGGGTTTTCCCAAGGGCCCAAAAAAAAAAAAGGGTTCCCCCTTTTTTGGGGGGATTTTTAGGCAAAAATTTTAAGCCACAACTGACCCGGGGGGAAAAAAATAGGAGGGTTCCTTTTTTTGTTGGTTATGGGCCCGAAAACCAAAAAAAGGCGGGAGGGAAAAAAAGGCCCCCACCGGCCCGGGGGAGCATGGCCAAAAAAAATGCCCAAGGGAAAATCGGGGGCGGCCGTCCCCTTGAAGGGGGGGCCCCCCCGGATTGACCCCGGAATTATAAAAAATTCTCTTCCGAGCCGAACAAAAGGGAGGTCCCCAAAAACCTGGGTTGCTCCCTCCCCTGGCCATTTGCCCCTTGGGATGGTAAAGTAAGGGGGAAGAAATTTTTTAAACAAAAAAAATACAAGACAAAAAAAGGGTAATGGGAAAGAAAAATTCCCCCCCGGGCCCCCCACTTTATTAGGGACAAACCATGAAAATAACGGGTTGCCCCCCTTTTCCCTTCAGAACGCTTAAAATTTTCGTGGCATAGATTCCACGGGGGGAAACGATCCCAAAAATGGTACCAAGGGGCCCCAAAGAGTGCCAAGAAATATTCCCCAAATTCTGACCCAAAAAACCAAATGTCGCGCAAAAATCGGACTCATCAACCGGCAACTTTTTCCCCAACTTCGACGCCCCTTTTTCGATGAGTTTGGGGGAAAAATTTGGGGAGCCCATTTTCCTGTTTTACGACAGGTTTTGGCACCAGGTGTGGTTTTCTGCTGCTTAGCCCATTGCCTAAAAAACGCCGTACGGGCGTTCAGAAGCTCTTCGCCTACCTGGTTGAACGGTGGCTATTTGATCACGTTCCCTTTTCATCGCCGAACCAGTCTGCCCATTCTCCTTTGACTTGGAAATCAAAAAGGCATTTCCCCCACGGGACCCCGCTCACTGGATGTTTTTTTTTTTTTCGGCCCATTCTCTGAAAACCCTAGAGATGGTGTGCGTAAAAAACCCGGGAATCAGCGTTTTTAAAAAACCAGCCACCCTCTGGCACCAACAACCATGCCACGTTAAAAGGGCACTCAAACACCTTTCTTCCCCCATACTGATCTGGGTTTGAACTGCGGGAGATTGTTTGACCATGTCTACATCCCAAATCACTGATTGCCCCCATTGTTTGGGGCTGATTAGAATTAATTTAACGAGCAGTTGGACGGGTGTACCTAATAAAGTCCCGGGTGATGTATATTGACAATTTTTTATTAATTCAATAATAAATGAAAAAAAACTAAATGTAAAAATAATACAAATTTAAGGCAAAAAACAATTAAAAAAAACCCCCAAACAAACAAGGGCATAAAAAACCCCAACCATTCCTGAAGACATAAAGTCATAACCCATATTATTTAAATTTATTAAAGTTCTTTTTTATCCCATTTCCTTGGCTGGGATCTCCTCCCTTCCTGTATACACTTGGAAATTATTGTGGGGGGGGAGAGGGGGTGGCATTATTGTACCCCCTTGATGTGTCTAATACTATTTTAAACACTTGATCCTAAATAAGACACTTTAATACTAATTTTAAAAACTATGGGTTATAACCTTAGATGACTTTCTATTTCAGGAATGGTGTGATTTGTATGCCTTTTTTGATATGGGCATTAATTTTTTTTGTTTTTAGCCTTAAATAAGTTTATTTGTGACATATTAGTTCTTAATATTTTTTATTGATTTTAAAAAAGATTTTCAATTATTTTTCCTATAACTTTTTTGTCATTGTATTCTTTTTTGGGTTAAAATTTTAGTGAAATAAATGCTGAGACCCCACATTGGACCTTATTGAATTGTGATTTTTAAAGTCAATTTTACCGGATTTGAAACAAAGGGCCCGCCAAAATTTGGGAAAAGAACGAACCCCCCCATCCCAGAGATCTCAGGGGAAGTCCATGTAACCGGGAAAAGTGTCGAAAAAAAAGTTCAAGGGAGGGGCAACGCAGGCCCGCAAAGGGACAAAATGCGCCATTTTGGAAAACCGATCTGTGACCACCCAGACAATGGTGTTGCTATCCGAAGGAGGAAGATCGGTTACAAAGTCCATTGCTATGTGAGACCATGGTTGAGTAGGGATGATTAGTGGATGTAGTAGGCCTGCCGGCTTGTGACGAGGTGTCTTGTTGCAGGCACAGGAGGTACAAGACTCAACGAACTCCTTGACATCTTTAACGAGATCTGGCCACCAACAGAACCGAGGAATGTTTTAAGAGCGCTGGGGTGACCGGCCACAAAAGAGCAATGTCCCCATTTTAGGATACATCTGCGGAGCGCAGGGCTTACGTACGTCTTCCCCGGGGGAACCTTCCGGAGGTCAACCGGAGCTGCAGAGATAAGTTGTTCTGGGGAAATGATGTGCTCAGGAGTAGTTTCTTCCCCCATCATGTTGGAGGCATGAGAGAGGGCATCAGCCTTCACATTCTTTTCCGCGAGACGGAAATGGATCTGTAAGTCGAACCGGGAGAAAAAGAGCGACCACCTAGCCTGGCGTGGGTTAAGTCGCTGAGCCGTCTGGAGATACTGGAGGTTTTTTTGATCCAAGTAGATACAGATGGGATGACGAGCGCCTTCTAGCAGATAACGCCATTCCTCCAATGCTAGCTTGATGGCTAATAGCTCCCGGCCGCCAATAGTGTAGTTTCTCTCCGCCGGCGAGAACGTCTTGGAAAAGAAGCCACACGTGACCGTCTTGCCCGTGGGTCCTTTTTGCGTAAGAACTGCTCCAACCCCCACTGATGAGGCATCAACTTCCAGCGAGAAGCGTTTCATGGGGTCCCGCCGCGACAGGACAGATGCAGGAGCAAAGGCAGTCTTGAGCTTAGAGAATGCCTCCTCGGCTTCGGAGGGCCAGCTACGAGGGTTAGCGTGTTTTTTCGTGAGAGCCACTATAGGAGCCACTAGCATGGAGAAGAGTGGGAGGAATTGGCGGTAATAGTTGCAGAACCCCAGGAATCGCCGTATGGCTCGCAGGCCGACTGGGCGTGGCCACTGCAACACGGCCGACAGTTTTGCTGGATCCATCCGTAAGCCTTGATCAGAGATGATGTATCCCAGAAATGGAAGGCTGGCTTGATGGAAGAGGCACTTCACCAGCTTGGCATACAGGTGGTTAGCTCGGAGACGCCTCAATACCTGACAGACGTGGCTGCGGTGGATTTCGAGATCAGGAGAGTATATCAAAATGTCGTCCAGCTAGACCACGACACAGGTGTAGAGGAGATCTCTGAAGATATCATTCATGAGCTCTTGGAAGACGGCAGGTGCATTACACAGACCGAACGGCATGACCAGGTACTCGAAGTGCCCGTCCCGGGTGTTGAACGGCGTCTTCCATTCATCGCCCTTGCGGATACGGACCAAATTATAGGTCCCCCTCAGATCCAGCTTGGCAAAGACCTTAGCTCCTCGAAGGCAGTCAAAGAGTTCCGTGATCAACGGCAGCGGATATCTATTCTTCACCGTGATCTTGTTCAGGCCTCGATAATCGATGCAGGGCTGTAAGGAACCGTCCTTCTTGTCTCCGAAGAAGACTCCCGCACCCATGGGATAAGAGGACTTTCGTATAAACCCTTCTGGAGATTCTCCCGAATATACTCCGACATGGCTTGTGTCTCAGGAACGGACAACGGGTATACTCTGCCCCGAGGAGGACTAGTACCAGGCAGTAGATCTATTGGGCAATCGTATGGACGATGTGGTGAGAGGATCTCTGCTTGTTTTTCCAAAAAACACATCGGCGAACTCCAAATATTCAGCTGGTAGACCGGGCAACGGCTCGCGGAGGGTCGTGCGAGAGCAGGGAAGCACCGGGCGAGGTGCCACCAGACAGCGACTCCGGCAATTAGGACCCCAGCGAGTTACTTCACAAGTCGTCCAGTCCAGCATAGGAGAGTGGAGCCGTAGCCATAGAAGCCCAAGGAGGATCGCTGAAGAGGAGCGACGCAACACGTAGGAGATTTTTTCCTTATGTAGAGCCCCTACGTGGAGGGACAGTGGTTTGGTGATAAATTGTATGGTGTCGCTAAGCAGCTCCCCGCTGACCGAGGAAATCACTAGCGGCTTTTCCAGGTGGACCACCGGGACACGATACCGCATCACTAGAGACTGGTGGATAAAGTTCCCAGCTGAGCCCGAGTCCAGGAACGCCGAAACTTGAAACGACCTGT
This sequence comes from Phyllomedusa bahiana, assembly GCA_025379985.1. NCBI lineage: Eukaryota > Metazoa > Chordata > Amphibia > Anura > Hylidae > Phyllomedusa > Phyllomedusa bahiana. Next base: position 37,023 of record JAODAL010004710.1, read on the forward strand.
ACCGGCATCATCAGGCGTGGACAGGAGGAATTTGTACCTAGGAACGCCTCTCCCACAGAACCTAGGTGCGGGAGTTTCCCGCATGCTTGGGACGTTGGGGACAATTTCTCCGGAAGTGCTCTAGGCTGCCGCAGTAGAGGCACAGGTTCTTTTGCCGACGCTGGGCCAACTCCTGCTCTGTGAGGCGAGCCTGGTCAATCTGCATGGGCTCCTCAGCGGGTGTTGGAGACGGTTGCACAGGAGGCCTGTGGAACACCGGTGCCAGGTGTGGGAACCGGCGTGGTTGGCCTATCTCCCGTTGAAGACGGAGCTCCTGTGGTCTCTATGTGAACCGAATATCAATTCGGGTAGCTAACCGAATCAGGTCGTCCAGTGCAGATGGCAGGTCCCGACCAGCGAGCTCGTCTTTAATACGCCCCGAAAGGCCTTGCCAGAAGGTCGCCACCAAAGCCTCATTATTCCAGTCCAACTCAGAGGCTAGGGTGCGGAACTGCACAGAGTACTGGCCCATGGTAGAGTCCCCCTGACAGAGACGGAGCAGAGCTGCGGCAGCGGAGGAGGTGCGGCCAGGTTACTCGAAGATGGTGCGGAACCCCTTGAGAAAGGCTTGTAGATTCGCCGTCAACAGATCTCCTCGGTCCCATAGCGGAGTGACCCAGGCCAAGGCTTCTCCCGATAAGAGGCTAATTATAAAGGCCACCTTAGCCCGCTCGGTAGGGAATTGATCCGCAAAAAACTCGAGGTGGATGGAGCATTGACTGATGAAGCCACGGCATCTCTTGGGGTCTCCATCATAGCGTGAAGGGAGCAGCAGATGCAGAGAAGGTCCCAGTGCAGGAGCAGGTAGAGCCATGGCTGTAGGAGCAACTGGTGCTGGTGTGGCGGCAGCAGCCGCAGGTAGACAGGCCGCAAGGTTCTGCATCATGGTCACGAGCTGGTCAATACGCTGGCTCTGCTGAGCGACGGCCGTTGTGACGTCCCGGAGTTCGGGCAGAGATACCCTGGTAGAATCCATGGCCGGATCTTACTGTAACGGTGTGCGGTGGTGGATCCGCTGGACCACCGCAAGCGATGGTGGAAGCCCACACCAGGTAGCGGAATCTAAGTAGGTCCCGGTTTTCACCAGAACCCTCCGCAAAGCGGGACGGACTTAATGCGGTGGGAGTCTACCAAGTCGCTTCCACTGGCGGAACTTGCTTGCGGTGGCGACTAAGGGTAGGCAAGGTACAAGCGGGACCGGGACCACACGCACCGAGGGACAGAGGCAGACGGAGCAGGAGCGTGGCTGGGTAAGTGGACCTGGGCACCGGCAGGGGAGCGGCATGGAAGTGCCTGAGACCCGGGACGAGGGTCGCAGGGGCATCCGTGACAACACGCTCCTAAGTCATCTATTGCCGCCCACGTTAGCTTCTGTCTAGAAGCAGCCGACTCCTGCGGGTCCTTCTCATTTACAGGCCCTATTCTGCCCATGCAGAGGCCCAGACTATTGTAATGCATTAAACTCGGCCATTTGTCTGCTTCGAACTTTCCAGGTACCAGCCGGACCAGACTGGTGGGTTGCCAGATTCTGGGCCGCTGCAGCCTACATACCTACCTAATGAGGGCCTATTTACCAGCCTACTTTATAGGAGCCTATATTCCTACCTACCTAATTGGGGTCTTCCTCCCCAAAATGGGATGTACCTGTTTACCTACTTAATTTAGAGGTGTACCTATGTCCTATATTAGGGGTTTACCTACCTACTATATAAGGAAACAAAATAAAAACTAAAACGGTGCAGAAACGGGCACCCCATATCTGTCTGGAGGCACTTTCATTGTTAGGTGCGCAAAGGGGTCATTGTAACATTTGCAGTGCTATGGATGGAGAGTTTGTACACAGGTGGGGCACAGATAAAAAGGTGCTAGAAAAGTGAGGAGTCCCAGATGTTTGTGTGGTGAATTCTGCAGGGAGGTGACATGGCTGGGAGAAGTTGTCATGATGGTCTGCGCCATAAGAAAATGGAAAGAAAGTGACTTATCAGAGAAGATGTCACCTGTGAGTCGTTGAATGTCAGGGGTTATTTTGCTTCTGTGTTTGATCAATGCTATGTTTACTGTCAAGTGATGGTGACCTGTAATTTTCCGGTGATCTGGCCACTATGTGGTCTCTACATGGCAGTATTACAAGTATTTTTGGCACCTGTATAGTGGTAGTGTACACTTGTCCCTGATCGTAAAGAGAGTGCACACCTGTGCCCTGATTAGGGGTTTCTCTGCACCACATTTACTTTCTTGCCTCTGTTTACAGTGTTGTTTATTTTAGAAAATGGCAAAGTGCATGACCAAGGGAAAACTCGGAGGCAGACATTGTATGTGGGCTGGTGGGAGTTTTGTGCCAGGGCTGCTTTTTAGTTCCAGTCCGGCCCTGACCGTGAGTGATGGGAACTGGGCTATTTTTTGTACATTCCTTTTCACATATGATAGCACCTTTTTTGTTGATATCATCTTTTCTGTTTGTTATTTATGTTGTTATTTTTGGGGTATTTTATCTTTAATAAAGTTTTTGATATTATATTATGGTTTTCAGTCCTCAATTTTTCTTTATTTCTTGTGATTAAAAATTGTTGAGTGACAATACTTTACTAATGATGTGCTTGAAGGTATAGTGTATTTACACTTTAATACCTGGCCAATGTATCTTTTTAGAGCTTGTTTCTTGTTAACAGATTTATAGCTTCACTACGGCAATTATAGGCGCATTACTGCTGGAACAGGTAAACCACTTTCAAAGTGGTTTATCTGAGCCAGAAATGTCGTCTTAGCGCTAGAATACGTCTGATTTATGAACCACAGTAGAGCAGGTTCATAAATCAAGAACATTCTACACTATTAAAATGCGCATAAATATTGGCATTTAAACGCCAAAATTCTTACATTGCACCCTTTAATTACAATTTTTATTTGGGGGGGTTGTAAAATGACCGAAAAATATTTTTGCCATTTGGAATTTTTTTCCTTTTACGGTGTTAAGCGTGTGAGATAGGTGATGCTATATTTTAATATATTTTATATATATTTTTACGGATGTGACTACAAATTATGGGTTAATTTTTTTATTTTTACATTGGTACATGAAGTCCCCGTAGGGTACTTGACCACTAGGAGGCTCAATCTCTTGCACATCTTTCTGAAGGTGTACCAAGATACCGGTTCTGTTACTTACTGCCTGTCTTATGGGTTAAATAATGTGACAGTTTTATAGCCCAAGTTGTTCTGCACTCAGCAATACTATGTTTTTTCTTCAATTCCACCCAGCTGGAGAGACTGCAGCTGCAGGCGAGGTGTATCAAGTCAGCACCAGGCATTCCAAGGGACACTTCCATCAGAAAGGAGTATTTTTGATAAAACCAATGTTCCTGAGCTGACAGAGGGATGACAATAGCAATACATAAAAGCATAATGGGTTTATCTTTTTCTTCATTAAGGCTATGTTCACACGGTGTAATTGCAGGGGCCTATTTCGCCCTCAATTACACCGTGTGCTCGAGAGGGGGGGCGGGACAGAAGCGTCGGCAGCCCGCCGGCCCCATAGACATTCATTATTCACGGCGTGTATATATAATATAATTGACATGACACTTATCTCCCCGCTCGGCGTATTGTACGAGTGGGGAGAGGAGACGTAATCCATAGTTCTCTATGAGAACTGTGGATTACTGTAATTATTGGGATGTATCTTGCCCCGTATTTAGAGCAGTACGGCGTGAAATACGGGGCGAGATATGTCCCAATAATTGCCGTGTGAACATAGCCTAATTAGGTTATCAGTTTCCTTCAAACTTATCAGGTCCTGCTGATAACACTTACACATCCTCAGGTCATAGTCAGCCTGGAAGAATGTCGTCAAGCAATCCTCTCACTGCCATGCATGGGTGTAATTATAGACATAGAAAAAAAAATATAGACTCCAATACGGACACTTCCTAAAGCAGGTATCCGCACAAAACACAATAATATATATATCCCACACCACTAAAGAAAATTGTGTTTTACCTAAAATATAACTTTTAATAAATACTTCTAAAAATCCTCAACAAGACGAGATGCACATATCCAAGCAATACAACTGAGATTGAAAAAATATATATCCGCAGGGACCTAGATAGGACACAAGGGCTATGGAATCCCTATTTAACCTATCCTAATCTACACCAAAACACGGAGTAGTCGCCCCAAAAAGGGTCCCCCCGTCTGGAACCTAGTCCCTAACACACACTATCCCTATAACAATTGTCCCACTGGAGGACGTGTGATCGGCCCGAATTTATCTAGAGTCGTCAGAGGTGGCTGGGGAGAGCGGGCGGGCGAGGATTCGACGGGCCTCGGCACCCACCCGGTGTTACTTGGTAATTCTAGAGCTAATACATGCCGACGAGCGCTGACCCCTTTGCGGGGGGACGCGTGCACTTATAAGCGCTATGATAACCAACCCGGGGGCCCGGGATTCGTCGGCATGTATTAGCTCTAGAATTACCACAGTTATACCAAGTAACACCGGGTGGGTGCCGATTTTTAGAATTTTTAGGATTTTTAGAAGTATTTATTAAAAGTTATATTTTAGGTAAAACACAATTTTCTTTAGTGGTGTGGGATAATTATAGACATAGCAGCTGCTATGGGGCCCAAGGTTTAAGGGGGCTTACTCATATGCAAGAACATTGTATCTTTTTTGTAGAAAATGACAAATTGGTAGCTTTACGCTCTGATATATGGTATTATTAACCATACCTTCCATTATTACTGTGCTTCTTATGCTGCTATTTCACTGTTGACAATAGATGGTGGTGGCCCATTTACTTGATTATGGGGTCATATTAATTCCAGTTACTCCCCTGCTGCTGTGCTATCAGAACTCACGTAGGGGAAGTCAGAAAGACAAACCAGGAAGTCATGTACATGGGGGAAATTTTGAAAATTATATATATATAAAAACAACCAACCAATTAGAAAAAAAATACATATTATAGTCACAAAATCCAGGTGTGAAAAACTTGTTGCATCATTCCCAAGAAGACTCATGGTTGTACTAGCTCAAAAGGGTGCTTCTACTCAGTACTTAGCAAAGGGTCTGAATATTGACAGTGATATTTCGTTTTCTTGTTAATAATTTGCAAAATATCTCATATCTGTATTTTTTTCTTTCAAGATGGGGTGCAGAGTGTACATTAATCAGCAAAAAAAAATGAACTTTATGGATCTTACCAAATGGCTGCAATTAAATAAAGAGTGAAAAATGTAAAGGGGTCTGAATACTTTGCGTACCCACTGTATTGCTTGTCAATCTGTGAAAAAAAATTATAGTAGTTTCCTTTCGCATTTTAGAGTCACCTGTTGCTCTATTTGCCATGTCCTGGGAAGGGGTTGACCTGTTGTCAACCATCCATAGACAATAAACGTCCGGCCGATGGCAGTTTCTCTCTGCATGGTCGTTCTAGAAAGTCCGTGCAGAGATCTCAGCTCCACTGAGAAGACTGCCTTCCTGTTCACTGTATATACAGTACTCAATGAGTACTGTATACACAAGTAGACAGGAAGCCTTCTGGCTCTTGTGTGCCAGCAGCGACATGACTCCCCTTAAATAAATGTCCAAGAACAAAAAGTGACACAATCACACAACTTGTTTTAGCCCTGCTTTTGCTGTAAAAAAAATAAATAAAAAAATGGGGAAAACAGACTTTAACTACCTGTATATTCTCAAGCATAAGCCGAGTTTTTCAGCGTCTAGGCACTGCCATGGCCCGGGCATCGGGGACAATCTTTTCAGTTGCATGCGACTCCTGTTGGAGCACATACAGCTGACACTCGAGTTACCCGTCAGCGTCTGGGCGCTGCCATGGCCTGGGCACCGGTGGCAATCTCTTAAGCTGTATGCACCGCCTCTGGGAGTGCATACAGCTGAAGATACTATTGCGGAGCAGAGAGCGAGTGCTCCCTGCTCCGCAGAGGACTCCGTAAGGCTGTAAGCAAACTGCCGGACTTCCAGAGTATCCGGTACAGACTGGGTGCTATGTCATCACACTGCCTGCATGGCCTGATGACATCAAGCCCCTTGTGCCGGAAACAAGACGGAGCTCATCGGAGTAGCGGGGAAAGGTGAGTACTTGTATTTTTTTGCTTTTTAATGCCAACATGGAAACCCTACCTAGAGGGACATTAAACTGCCTATACCTGCCTATGGGGGACATTAAACTGCCTATACCTGCCTAAGGCGGGCATATACCTGCCTATACATTCCTATGATAGGGGTTATATAAGAGAGATGTTAATTGTTATATGACTGAGATGATGGGGGTTATGTGACTGAGATGATGGGGGTTATGTGACTGAGATGATGGAGGTTATGTGACTGAGATGATGGGGGTTATGTGACTGAGATGATGGAGGTTATGTGACTGAGATGATGGGGGTTATGTGACTGAGATGATGAGGGTTATGTGACTGAGATGATGAGGGTTATGTGACTGAGATGATGGGGGTTATATGACTGAGATGATGGAGGTTATGTGACTGAGATGATGGGGGTTATGTGACTGAGATGATGGGAGTTATGTGACTGAGATGATGAGGGTTATGTGACTGAGATGATGGGGGTTATATGAGTGAGATGATGGGGGTTATGTGACTGAGATGATGGAGGTTGTGTGACTAAGATGATGGGGGTTGTGTGACTAAGATGATGGGGGTTATGTGACTGAGATGATGGGAGTTATGTGACTGAGATGATGGAGGTTATGTGACTGAGATGATGGGAGTTATGTGACTGAGATGATGGGGGTTATGTGACTGAGATGATGGGGGTTATATTACAGAGATGATGGTTATATGACTGAGATGATGGAGGTTATGTGACTGAGATGATGGGGGTTATGTGACTGAGATGATGGGAGGTGTGTGACTGAGATGATGGGGGTTATATTACAGAGATGATGGTTATATGACTGAGATGATGGAGGTTATGTGACTGAGATGATGGGGGTTATTTGACTGAGATGATGGCCGTTATATGACTGAGATGATGGGCGTTATGTGACTGAGATGATGGAGGTTATGTGACTTAGATGATGGGGTTATATGACTTAGATGATGGGGTTATATGACTGAGATGATGGGGGTTATATGACTGAGATGATGGAGGTTATGTGACTGAGATGATGGGGGTTATATTACAGAGATGATGGTTATATGACTGAGATAATGGAGGTTATGTGACTGAGATGATGGGAGTTATGTGACTGAGATGATGGGGGTTATGTGACTAAGATGATGGGGGTTATGTGACTGAGATGATGGAGGTTATGTGACTGAGATGTTGGGGGTTATATAACAGAGATGATGGTTATATGACTGAGATGATGGAGGTTATGTGACTGAGATGATGGGAGTTATGTGACTGAGATGATGGAGGTTATGTGACTGAGATGTTGGGGGTTATATAACAGAGATGATGGTTATATGACTGAGATGATGGAGGTTATGTGACTGAGATGATGGGAGTTATGTGACTGGGATGATGGAGGGTATGTGACTGAGATGATGGGAGTTATGTGACTGAGATGATGGAGGTTATGTGACTGAGATGATGGGAGGTATGTGACTGAGATGATGGGGGTTATGTGACTGAGATGATGGGGGTTATATGACTGAGATGATGGGAGTTATGTGACTGAGAAGTTGGGGGTTATGTGACTGAGATGATGGGGGTTATATGACTGAGATGATTGGGGTTATGTGACTAAGATGATGGGGGTTATATGACTGAGATGATGGTTATATGACTGAGATGATGGAGGTTATGTGACTGAGATGATGGGGGTTATGTGACTGAGATGATGGAGGTTATGTGACTGAGATGATGGAGGTTATGTGACTGAGATGTTGGGGGTTATATAACAGAGATGATGGTTATATGACTGAGATGATGGAGGTTATGTGACTTAGATGATGGGGGTTATATGACTGAGATGATGGAGGTTATGTGACTGAGATTATGTGGGTTATAGGACTGAGATGATGGAGGTTATGTGACTGAGATGATGGAGGTTATGTGACTGAGATGATGGGAGGTATGTGACTGAGATGATGGGGGTTATGTGACTGAGATGATGGGGGTTATATGACTGAGATGATGGGAGTTATGTGACTGAGAAGTTGGGGGTTATGTGACTGAGATGATGGGGGTTATGTGACTGAGATGATTGGGGTTATGTGACTGAGATGATGGGGGTTATATGACTGAGATGATGGTTATATGACTGAGATGATGGAGGTTATGTGACTGAGATGATGGGAGGTATGGACTAAAAAATGTTAGGGTTATATGACTGTGTTGTTGGGGGTTATGTGGACTGAGTTGATGGTGGTTTGTGACTGAGATGATCGGGAGTTTTATGTCTCTTAGATTTTGGGGTTTTAAGACTGAGTTGTGGGGGGTATATGACTGAGATGATGGAGGTTATAAGACTAAGATGATTGGGGTTTATGTATGACTGTGTTGTTGGAGGTTATGTGATGAGAATGATAGAGGGGTTATGTGACTGAGATGATGGATGTTATGTGACTGAGATGATGGGAGTTATGTGACTAAGATGATGGGGATTATATGACTGAGATGATGGGGGTTATGTGACTGAGATGATGGGGGTTATGTGACTGAGATGATGGAGGTTATGTGACTTAGATGATGAGGGTTATATGACTGAGATGATGGTTATATGACTGAGATGATGGAGGTTATGTGACTGAGATGATGGGAGGTATGTGACTGAGATGATGGGGGTTATGTGACTGAGATGATGGGGGTTATATGACTGAGATGATGGGGGTTATGTGACTGAGATGATGGGGGTTATGTGACTGAGATGATGGGGGTTATGTGACTGAGATGATTGGGGTTATGTGACTAAGATGATGGGGGTTATATGACTGAGATGATGGTTATATGACTGAGATGATGGAGGTTATGTGACTGAGATGATGGGAGGTATGTGACTAAGATGATAGGGATTATATGACTGAGATGATGGGGGTTATGTGACTGAGATGATGGTGGTTATGTGACTGAGATGATGGGAGTTATGTGACTTAGATGATGGGGTTATATGACTGAGATGATGGGGGTTATATGACTGAGAAGATGGAGGTTATGTGACTAAGATGATGGGGGTTATGTGACTGAGATGATGGAGGTTATGTGACTGAGATGATGGGGGTTATGTGACTGAGATGATGGAGGTTATGTGACTGAGATGATGGGAGTTATGTGACTAAAATGATGGGGATTATATGACTGAGATGATGGCGGCTATGTGACTGAGATGATGGGAGTTATGTGACTTAGATGATGTGGGTTATATGACTGAGATGATGGGGGTTATATGACTGAGATGATGGGGGTTATATGACTGAGATGATGGGGGTTATGTGACTGAGATGATGGAGGTTATGTGACTGAGATGATGGGGGTTATGTGACTGAGATGATGGAGGTTATGTGACTGAGATGATGGGAGTTATGTGACTGAGATGATGGGGGTTATATGACTGAGATGATGGGGGTTATGTGACTGAGATGATGGCGGTTATGTGACTGAGATGATGGGAGTTATGTGACTTAGATGATGGGGTTATATGACTGAGATGATGTGGGTTATATGACTGAGAAGATGGAGGTTATGTGACTGAGATGATGGGGGTTATGTGACTGAGATGATGGGGGTTATGTGACTGAGATGTTGGAGGTTATGTGACTGAGATCATGGATGTTATGTGACTGAGATGATGGGAGTTATGTGACTAAGATGATGGGGATTATATGACTGAGATGATGGGGGTTATGTGACTGAGATGATGGGAGTTATGTGACTTAGATGATGTGGGTTATATGACTGACATGATAGGGGTTATATGACTGAGATGATGTGGGTTATATGACTGAGATGATGGGGGTTATGTGACTGAGATGATGGAGGTTATGTGACTGAGATGATGGGGGTTATGTGACTGAGATGATGGGGGTTATGTGACTGAGATTTTGGGGTTATATGACTGACATGATGAGGGTTATATGACTGAGATGATGTGGGTTATATGACTGAGATGATGTGGGTTATATGACTGAGATGATGGGGTTATATGACTGAGATGATGGGGGTTATGTGACTGAGATGATGGGGGTTATGTGACTGAGATGATGGGGGTTATATGACTGAGATGATGGGGGTTATGTGACTGAGATGATGTGGGTTATGTGACTGAGATGATGGGGGTTATATGACTGAGATGATGTGGGTTATATGACTGAGATGATGGGGGTTATATGACTGAGATGATGTGGGTTATATGACTGAGATGATGGGGGTTATATGACTGAGATGATGTGGGTTATATGACTGAGATGATGTGGGTTATATGACAGATGATGGGGGTTATATGACTGAGATGATGTGGGTTATATGACTGAGATGATGTGGGTTATATGACTGAGATGATGTGGGTTATATGACTGAGATGATGGGGGTTATATGACTGAGATGATGTGGGTTATATGACTGAGATGATGGGGGTTATGTGACTGATATAATGGGAGCTATATGACTGAGATGATGTGGGTTATATGACTGAGATGATGGGGGTTATATGACTGAGATGATGTGGGTTATATGACTGAGATGATGGGGGTTATATGACTGAGATGATGGGGGTTATGTGACTGAGATGATGGGGGTTATGTGACTGAGATGATGGGGTTATGTGACTGAGATGATGGGAGCTATATGACTGAGATGATGTGGGTTATATGACTGAGATGATGTGGGTTATATGACTGAGATGATGGGGGTTATATGACTGAGATGATGGGGGTTATATGACTGAGATGATGGGGGTTATATGACTGAGATGATGGGGGTTATGTGACTGAGATGATGGGGGTTATGTGACTGAGATGATGGGGGTTATATGACTGAGATGATGGGGGTTATATGACTGAGATGATGGGGGTTATGTGACTGAGATGATGGGGGTTATATGACTGAGATGATGGGGGTTATGTGACTGAGATGATGGGAGCTATATGACTGAGATGATGTGGGTTATATGACTGAGATGATGGGGGTTATATGACTGAGATGATGAGGGTTATATATGTAGATGATGGGGGTTTGTGACTGATATGATGGGAGCTATATGACTGAGATGATGTTGGTTATATGCCTGAGATGATGTGGGTTATTTGACTGAGTTGTTGGGGGTTATGTGACTGAGATGATGGGTGCTATATGACTGAGATGATGTGGGTTATATGACTGAGATGATGTGGGTTATATGACTGAGATGATGGGGGTTATGTGACTGAGATGATGGGGGTTATATGACTGAGATGATGTGGGTTATATGACTGAGATGATGGGGGTTATTTGTGAATGAGTTGATGGGGTTATATGATGAGATGATGGGGGTATGTGACTGTTATGATGGGGGGGGGACTAAAGCTTATATGACTGAGATGATGGGGTTATATGACTGAGATGATGGGGGTTATGTGACTGAGATGATGGGAGTTATATGACTGAGATTATGTGGTGACTGCGGTGAATGGAGCTTTGACCTCTTCCGATGACAGGAGTTCCACCTTCACCCTCCATGTAGTTGACCTCCAGTCCAGCAGAGGGCGCCGGCTATGACGTCTGCAGCCGCATCTCTCAGCGGAGGCGCCCACTGCTCCCAGGCTGTGTAGCAGTGGAGATCCAGTCGGCGGGAGGAGCTGGAGGAGAGCGCAGGCTGCGGGGGCACCAGGCGGGGCACGCAGAGCCGTCCTGTCACTTATCTGCGGTGCACAGATGCCCGTCCGTAGAGATACGCGCCGTGTGTGCTGAGGTCATGTAAGCGCGCTAGGTGACCGGTATGAGCAGGTATACGTGTCCTGTATCACTCCAGACATGAGGCTCTGCTGCTGGGCAGTGTGTGCGCTGCTGCTCCTGGTGCCCCAGCTCCCCGCTCAGGCGAGCTCCCGGAGCTGGACCCGCATCACTACGAACATGAGCTGCACGGGGTCACCGAGGCGCCACACGGGGCTGCCGAGAACAAGAGTAGCCATGGCCGGCGCAAGCTCTTCCCGGTGCTGGACATGGATTACTTGTACATCCGAGAGCCCTTTGAGATCGCGCTGTGGATCCTGCTGGCCTGCCTGATGAAGCTGGGTGAGTGGCAGCCGGTGCCTGGCGCCGATACCGCAGGCTGGCAGCAGTCCTGGGCTCTTCCTATAGCGCTATGTGCACATGATCCCCTGCAGGGCATGTCATTGGCACTTACCTGGCCGCACCACTAAAGCCAGTGCATTGGAGGCAGATCATCTACCATGGAAAGGAGTGCTGCAGGCTTCATAGCATTGTACTGTACCGCCACATAGTGCAGATGGCAGTGCATTCCTATCATACCTATTGCGTCCTGGCACAAGGTGTGTGCTACCCTTGGCTTTAGGGGGCTGTCCAGTTCCTAAAACCCAAAAATATTATGTTCCTCTTCTGGGGTAATGTTGTCATTCTTCTGCTTCCAACCGGGCTATGTCAGCTAACATCGCCGTTCGGACAAGTTCACTTCTGTACGGTGGTGTGAGTGAGAGGCATGTGACCAACGCAGAAGAAAGAAAACAGACCGGAGAGACAGCGCTGGAGGTATGAGTAGTATCAGTATAGGCTTCTTCCTTCAATGGGGCCCCCGGCACATCATGTTTTTTTTTTATTTTTGGAACTGGACAACCCCTTTAAAAGGAAAGGTTGCTCACTTATCCGAATTAAAACCGGATTTCTATATATATGGTTAATTAAAACCTTTTTTAATCTGTTTATTTTCTGGTTGCAGTTTTTAAAAAAATTTTGCACGTGATTAGGGTATGCTCACATGGCGTGTTTGCGGGGCGTTCTTTGGCGCGTAATTGTCCTGCATATGTGGCCAAAGTACGCCCCCGCAAATACGGTAAAATCATTACATTGAGTGCTATGAATTTCGGCGTATTAGCAGGAAAGTGAATGGGAGCGTCATTGAAAGTATGTGCTGGCCAGTGCGTATTTTTAAGTCTGCCTTATATGTGTCACTTTAAGCCATGTGAACTCAACCTTAGGGTGACAGCACTTTTGCCTGAGCTAAAAAAAAAAAAAAAATGATTAACCAATTGCTATTATTCCATAGACTATAATTATATGGGCAGTCCACCACTGACTTTGTGAGGATGCTCCTCAAGGTCTTGGCATAGTTTACAGCTGCAGCAGGGGAGAGCCGGCTGTTATTGAGAGTCAAGCTCCTCAATGGGAAGACGGGGACGGTTTATAACCATCTCTGGCTTCCTGATCCTACTTTTATAGCAGATTTTAAGTTGGGGGAGGGAGGGCGAGTTACTGCAGGAGCTGCTTGGTCTGCTTTGAAGCCTGTGGAGTCAGAGTTGTTATAAAGTGGGCCGACTCCCAAAATATATAATAAATTAGTACAGTTAGTTCACTCCGTAGTTGTCCAAGGAGCTAGCAAGAATTGGGTAATTGCAGAGCTATCTGCTCCCATTATCTTCAGCCTATCACATAGAGGAGTTTATTTTTGAAAAGTATTTGGATGGACAGGTGCAGGCAAAGCGTTATAGCAGGGGAAAAGTTTGAGCTCCATAGGCAAACAGATTGGACTGATTTCAGCAAAATTTTTCACTTGCTTTCAAAGAAGTAGAAGAGTTCATCCATTCATCAGACCTGACTATGCATGAGGCAATTCCTTTATACCCTGACATTGTTAGATGTTTCCTAAGTGGTCACCACTTTGCCACCGACCCAAGTTAGTGTAGCGAGGCCGTTCTCTAGCCTGGAAATAATAAGATCACTTAAATACGTGCCATGTATAAGGGAATCGAGACTTTGGCTTACTGACTCCACATCCCTGTCTGCAGATAGTACTATTCCCCCTGTAACTATCAGTTACTGCAGGAACAGCTGGGTCTCAACAGACTGAGATCAGCTCTGCAGCTAGTACTATTCCCCCATAACTATCAGCTAAAGCGAAAATATTCAGTTAAAAGAAGCTATGTAGTCTTTTTGTAGTCTCTATCTCATAATAAAATACACAGCCCAAGCCACTGGTTTTAGCTAAAGGTATATGTCACCTCTATTAAAAAAAATTCATAAAGAAAAGTGACATGATTACAAAGCTTATCCCAGGGCTGCCTTACGCTGCTAAGAAAAAAATAAAAAGCAGACAGCTGGCTTTTTTTTAAATTTTTTTTTATCGTTCTTTCTGATATTTGAGGGGAAAAAATCTAATGTAAGGCTACGCTCACATGGCTTATTTGCGAGGCGTAATTACGCCCTGCAATTACGCCGTGGGAGCGGGGGCCGGCCCATAGACTATCATTACTAGCGCCGCTTATACGCCGCTGGTATTTCAATGTCAATTATCTCCCCCCCGCGGCGTATTCGCAAGCAGGAGTGGAGACGTTTTTCAATAGTTCTCTATGAGAACTGTGGATTCCGTAGATGTCATGGGACTTTTACAGCCGTAATTCGCTCAGTACGCCACGAATTACGGACTGAAATACGTCCCATTTTAAGCCGTGTGAACATGGCCTAAGTATAATTTAAAAATAAAGCCTTATGTGTTGTGGAAAAGAAAGTAGAATAACGGAGTGTGGGAAAGCAGTGCAGGTTCAACCATATTTACTAAAAAAAAAAAATAAAGAGAGATGTGACCAGTGAGGAAGAGGGGTATATAGCCCTCTCAGGAAGTGGTTCATTTATTCTACAGTGTGGCGCCTCTTGTTCCCGGTAGAACAAAAAATCACCACGAAATGGAGTCGTTCTGCTCCCAAACCAGAGACGCATGCTAGTAATTCTATTCACACCATTCTATTCTATTCACACCATTCTATTCTATTCACACCATCTGGGCAGCTGCACCTCACTAACATCTGGGGGCGCTCTACCAGCCAACCTCACAGTCTGAGAGCAGGAAGTGTCGGGTCAGAGGAAGCTCAGAAGTCTGTGTAAACTGCAATATTTCAGATTTTCCAAAAAAGTGTGAAAATATAAAAACAGGCAAATCTGTCACATATTAGGCCATGTTCACACGGCTTAACCCTGGACGTATTTCTGTCCGTAATTACGTGCCGGAGTGCGCAAATTACGGGCTGAATACGTCCTAGTAACTATGGTAATCCACAGTTCTCATAGAGAACTATGGATTACGTATCCTCTCCCTGCTCGGCGAAGACGCCGCGGGGGGAGATAAGTGACATGTGAATTACCAGCGGCGTATAAGCGTAGCTGGTAATGAATGTCTATGGGCCGCTCCCGCCCCGACGGCGTAATTGCGGGGCGTAATTACGTCCTTCCGCAGTTAAGCCATGTGAACATAGCCTTACTGTGAGGGCAGCATCTGGTAGAGACGTGTTGTCAAGTCCTAGTGTTAATTGGGGAAACTGTAATTCTAGAAGGATATGTTCACACGGGGTAATTTTGTTGCGCATTTCGTGTCGTATTTGCGCTCTAATACGGGCAAGATGCATGCCGAAATTATGGTAATCCATAGGTCTCATAGAGAACTATGGGCCTTCTCTCCCCGTGCGTACAATACAATTGTATTGTACGCACGGGGAGATAAGTGACAAGTAAATTACTTGTGGCAAATACGTGTCGCGAGTAATGCATGTCCATGGGGCCGGCGAGCTGCTGTAGACGCCGCAGTACATCATGTGAACATACCCGAAGTGAGCATGCTATGTGCAAAGCTTCTATGGTTAACAGTATTCAACCTTCCGGGGTGGCTACTTGTACTACTTGTTGTACATCACCATTCTCTTGTATTGCACTGTACTTTGTGGTGGAGTTTGGCCGTGCAGCACTGTAATCAAGGCGTCTTCTAGCGCCATTTTGTCATGACTCTTGGAGCTGCTTTGTACTGACAACTGACAGGCAGTAAGACTCTTTGTTCCCCATAGCAACCAATCAGAGCTCCCCTCATTTCATATACTGTTCTGGAAACAAAAAAGCTGAGCTCTGATTGGTTGCTTTGGGCAACAAGGACTGTTTT
Source organism: Phyllomedusa bahiana (assembly GCA_025379985.1). NCBI lineage: Eukaryota > Metazoa > Chordata > Amphibia > Anura > Hylidae > Phyllomedusa > Phyllomedusa bahiana. Next base: position 53,123 of record JAODAL010004710.1, read on the forward strand.
ACTGCTAGACAGTTTTCATACATAAGGCCCAGAGCGGTGAAGTGTACAGAACACAATTCTTCTTCCCTGAGGACATTTAGGGCCACATATGTGAACCTGTTTAGGTCTAAAACTCACTCTTTTGCTCATAGGTTACTATGGGCAAAAGAGTGAGTTTTAGACCAAAACAAGTTCATACATGTGGCCCTTAGTTTGTGAAATTCCTTACAGACTAGTTTTGTATAAAATTCTCAAGAAACTTGTTTGAAATTGTCTAATACAGTCGCTTCCTTTTCTCCCTTCTAGTAGTCGGTGAACATGTTCCTGTGTTCACCACACATACGTGTTTTTTTTGTTACCAATCATGCTTCCTCCATTCACACATCAGTAAAACAGGATGAGTGAGGATGTTTGATTTTTTCAAGCTGGTATATAATATGGCTTTGTTTTCACTTTGATTCCCACATGAAAAGGGAGCGTGGCTACAATGTATTATTAAATTTCTATTTAAAGAGCTTCTCCATAACTTTTTCTGAACAGGATCTGAGGATGATAAATGGTGTCACAGGGGAAGTTGAAGCACGACACAAGACACTTATTAAAACCAGAAATCCTCAAGAGTAAAAACTTAAAATCTGCTGTGATTTTCTCAACTCCTCTGTCATAGAGGTCTTAAAGAGGTTGTCTCACCATACTGTTTAACAAAGCCACAGCCAGTTTCTGGCCCATGCTTTGTGGTTAGGCTGTGGGTGGGTCTATGGCAGTGATTGGCATATCAGCTCTGCTATTCCTAGCTGATCTTGTTGGAGGGACATTGGTGATGGAGGGTTTTAAACAGCAGAGCCCTAGAGGTAGGTTCACACGATGGATAAAGTTTGACTTGTTTTCCACAGCAGAAATCCGTGACAATACCTTGGATTTCTGCCCATGATTTCAATGCAACTATTTTTTTGCCACTAGTTTAGACACGGATTAGCCCCATATCAGGGGCTAACCCACCAACTGGTGAGTCAAGTGAATTGCTGTTGGATTGCACCAGGATCCAAATTGAATTCTCATTAAAATCTGTTGTGTGAACAAACCGTAAATGTTTAAAGGGGTTTTCTCAACATGCAGTTTCATAGTCACAACCAGCTTTTCTTCCACTCAGGTCTCTTCAGGCTGTGGGTGGTTCTATAGCAGTGATTAGCATACTTAGCTTTTCTGTAACTAGCTGAGACATTACAAAGTGCAGTACAGGAGAGAAGTGAAAAGCATTGCTTACTTGTAAACAAAAGCTAATCTTGCTAGAGATAGTCTGCTTGGAGTGAGCTCTCTGACCATGGTGATGTCATTCTCTGCTCTAATTAGATCAGAGTTAGAGGGTGTTCATACGGCGTAATTCGGGGTGTAATTGCGCTGCAATATGTTCCGCAAATCTAGTAAAATCATAGCACTCATTGAGTGCTATGATTTGACTGCGTATTCCCCGGGAAAGAGAACGAGAATGGGGGCTTTGCCGGAGCGCTTTAGAATTACGCGCTAGCCAGCGTGTACTTCTAAAAAACAGGATATAGCGGCTGCCAAACTTTCTGCTATAATGCCATTAAACCCCGGCCTTATATTAGGAACAGGTAACTGTTGAAACTCAAAGCAGATAAAATTTCCCGTGTAAAGTAAAATCGAAACACCAATGTATTTAGAAAGTCTTTAATTACCTGTCCGTACATGTTGAAAGCTTATCTTTGTTGTGAGAAAACCTCTTTAAAATTTGTCAATAAGTAATGTAAACAAGCTCCTGTGCTGCTAAGACACAGCAAGGATTGACATCCTCATCATCACCACTGCTGCTAGAGCCTGTTGGAGCAGAGAGAGGTGGTCATTAACCTAGGGAAGCGTGTATAGAAAAGCTGGAGATAAGATCTGCTCAAACTCTGAAAGGAAGCAAAATCAGAACAGCAATGTATTTGGTAATAGTCTTTAATTACCTTTTGCCTACTTGTTTAAAGCCAATCAATGAAATGAGACTGCCCCTTTAACAAGACAACCCCTTTTTGCCCCATACTGAAAGTGAGGATGTCATTTGCTGTACTATGACTTATATTCTATTCATGATCTCCAAGACACTGGGCCTAATGTATGAAAACTGTCTAGGTCTTTGTTGCCCGTAGAAACCAATGAGAGTGCCCCTCTAATTTTTTTTTTTTTTTTAGAGAACTATATGAAATGAAAGCTGAGCTCAGATTGGTTGCTATGGGCAACAAAGAGTCTTACACCTAGACCGTTTTCATACATTAGGCCCACTGTGTACCTACCTGTGATATTAGGGGTAGGAGTGGATCTATAATATACAGTCCTGTTCATATGCCAACTTTCACTTAATGAGGGTATTTAAAATTGATGGCTTGGTATGTTCACACTGCGTAATTGTGGCATGTACAGTACGCTCCCCAATATGCCCGGTGTTTTGGAAGCACGCACTGATCCTCGCATACTCCCAAAGTGTGGAGGGGCCAGCCCAACAAACAATTGACATGTCACTTCTCTCCCCCTGGCGTACAATACGATCGTATTGTATGCCTGGGGAGACAACACAATTCATAGCTCTCTATAAGAGCTATGGATTACCGTAATTGCGGTGCGGATTTTGCCACGTATAAAGTGTAATACATGGCGAAATGTGTGCAAATAACACTTAAAAATAAGCCGTGTGAACATACCCTTGGACTTAAAAGAACTCCATATCAGATCTGTGGAGATCCAACTCTTGGCACCTACATCAATCAACTGTTTTCACGGCTTCATACTGCACAACATCTTCACTTCCATAGTGGCTGTGCAATATATTACAGCTTCTTCCCATTAAATGTATGTGCTAAAGAAAGGAAACCTTACTGTAAATTTACTAATAAAACTTAACGGCACCTGCTACAGTGGCTTACAAAAGTATTCGGCCCCCTTGAACTTTTCAACCTTTTGCCACATTTCAGGCTTCAAACACAAAGATATAAAAAATTTTTTGTGAAGAATCAACAACAAGTGGTACACAATTGTGAAGTGGAACGAAATTTATTGGATATTTTAAACTTTTGAAAAAAATAAACTGAAAAGTGGGGCATGTAAAATTATTCGGCCCCCTTAAGTTAATACTTTGTAGCGCTAGCTTTTGCTGCGATTACAGCTGCAAGCCGCTTGGGGTATGTCTCTATCATTTTTGCACATCGAGAGACTGAAATTCTTGCCCACTATTCCTTGGAAAACAGCTGGAGCTCAGTGAGGTTGGATGGAGAGCGTTTGAACAGCAGTTTTCAGCTCTTTCCACAGATTCTCGATTGGATTCAGGTCTGGACTGTGACTTGGCCATTCTAACACCTGGATACGTTTATTTGTGAACTATTCCATTGTAGATTTTGCTTTGTTTGGGATCATTGTCTTGTTGGAAGATAAATCTTCGTCCCAGTCTCAGGTCTTTTGCAGACTCCAACAGGTTTTCTTCCAGAATGGTCCTGTATTTGGCTCTGTGAGGAGAATCCACTCCAAAATATGACTTCATCCCCCATTCCTATATCGTCAGATCACAGATGGGTTCCAGCCTCCCAGGAAAGCTCCATTTACACGTTAATTAGCCCAGCCATGACCCATTGTCAATGCTCTCCATAGGATGTTGGCACAGCAGGATACATGGACACCTCAAAAGAACCCTCACTTCCATTAATTAGCACTGAACAAATGCTACCTCAAACTCCCAAGCTTCAAAGGCTTGAATGAAACTGACCCTAGCCAAACAGTCTCCGATATTTCATATCGATTTATAGGCGATCCGCTCATAACTGGTCCATGGCGAGTTCATATCGCAAAACATGGAACTCCCCACACACACAGCCACCATTTCCAGGTTTCTGAGGCGCAGGGGGACCGAGATATCCAGAACCGGACCTACGGATAAGATAGGCGTGTCTGATATCCGGGCGTCGTGTAGACCCAGCCGGTTCTGATGGTGCTACCGGCTCGGTTCTGTGCCAATGCCCTGCCGCGTTATAGTCCATTTTTGTATTTGTATCAGAAACTGCATGACCTGAGTGGGAGGAGTTCTTGGACCGTCCCAGGGGTGTGTGGGGGCGTGAAAGGGGGCTGCCATGTGGGCTGTCCCCTCACAGATATAACCAGGAGCCCGTGTGGGCTCTGCCGTTGATCCAGGAGGGGGGGTACCTAAGAGCATTTCCAGGAGCATCCATACACAGCAGCCAGGCCACATAAGCCCCCCATGTGAGCCCAGAACCAAGCCAACCAGAAGGTAACTTGACCCATTTTAACTGCTTTTTGTCTGTAACCCATACCTGTATGTGCCCCTCTGACTTACCTGTATATTATTATCCTTTTGTATATATTTGTCTAGTGTGCCCTCCAAGGCTAATTAAATCTATAAACTTTAATCTGAGTTAGTCTGTCTTGATCATCGGCCTCACACGCCTAGTACTCGGTCTATGATATATAGCTACCCAGGGGTTGGTTCCTGGCCCTGTTATAAGTCGGTAACGGACCGGTCTTATAACTAAACGAGAGAACTGGTGGCAGCCGTTCAGGGTTCTGGGCGAGGAAAGTGTTTTCTCGTCCTCCCTTCTTCTCCCTGTGCCCGTGTGGACAGGTGTGAACAGTGGAATCGTATCTGGCTGACCTTGTGCCTCCCCTAGGGGGCCGTGCAACGTCGAGATACACCCCAAGTCAGGCCGTCGTCCCTCCAGTGGGCCGGCGGACTAGGATGTTTTCGTCACAGGCTCCATCCATCTCCCCATCAATTTTAACCATCTTCCCAAACCATGATGCTGCCACCACCATGTGTGACCGTGGGGATGGTGTTTTCAGTGTGATGAGCTGTGTTGCTTTCACACCAAACATTTGGTTTGGCATTGTGGCCATAAAGTTGGATTTTGGTTTCATCTGACCAGAGCACCTTCTTCCACATGTTTGGTGTCTCTCAGGTGGCTTGTGGCAAACTTTAAACCAGACTTTTTATGGATATCTTTGATAAATGGCTTTCTTCTTGCCACTCTTCCATAAAGGCCAGATTTGTGCAGTGTGCGACTGATTGTTGTCCTATGGACAGACTCTCCCACCTCAGCTGTAAATCATCCAGAGTGATCATGGGCCTCTCGGCTGCATCTCTGATCAGTCTTCTCCTTGTTTGAGATGAAAGTTTAGATCAGTTCAATGCGGTGCCAAGAGCAAGAGAAATTGGGGTTTTGCCAGTGCTACTGCTCCCATGTCTTCAGCCTCATCAGGTGAGGTGACTAATTTTAAAAATTATTTGGATGACATGGAGCAGGGAAAGCGTTGCCGCAGGGGGAAAGATTCTGCTCCCATAGCAAACGGATTGACCAGATTTCAGCAAAATTTTTCACTTGCTCTCAAAGAAGAAGAGTTCTACCGTTTATCAGAACTGACTGTGGCTGAGGCAATTCCTTTATACCCTGAAATTGTTAGAGATGTTGCCCATGACGTCACTGCTTTGCCACCACCCAAGTTAGTGTAGAGAGGCTGTTCTCTAGCCTGGAAATAATGAGATTAGATGCAAGGTCATTTATAACAGAGGCAATACTATTTCTCAGAACAAATTCACTCAACAAATGTTATTCAGTGCGTTTTAGTTGAAAACAGTTTTTTCCCCACTTACTGCAGCGTTTTGCATATTTACAATTTATTAAAGTTTTTTGTGTTCTAAAGTTGTATCCAATAAATATATTTTACACAGACAAGCAAAATGGTAACAATGTTTTGAACTTGTGACTTTCAGGCTCCATATCATACATGAAAAAACTTTGAGATTCTCGGTTCACATATTTTGATCAAAAGATGTTTAAGCTGCCCACGACTTTCAACGTGATCTCAAATAGAGACAAGAAGTCCGCATGGATGGCGGAAAAGATCCAGCACCGTTGGATAAATAAAATAATCTTCTTTATTGTATCAACTCATTAAAATCCAGACACGCCAGACAGAGTCAACGCGTTTCGGGTAAGCACCTTAATCATGACTTGATGATTAAGGGTGCTTACCCGAAACGCGTGTTGACTGTCTGTCGTGTCTGGATTTTAATGATTTGATACAATAAAGAAGATTATTTTATTTATCCAACGGTGCTGGATCTTTTCCGCCATCCATGCGGACTTCTTGTCTCTAGTTCACAGGCGGGTGCCTCCCAGCCAGACCCGTGCACCTGCTGGCTGTCCACAATCAATTATTCATTCAGGTGAGCTGGACTTTGTGTGTCTTGGACTGTGATCTCAAATAGGGCAGTCTTTTACCTCTCAATGGAGCCACATCCAGGCCTCTCACTGGGTCAACCGACCTCCTTTATCCAGAGAGAAAAAATATAAAAACACCCAACCTGCAAGCTGCACTTCTTATGACAGCCTGTGAGAGTGGGCAGGTGCAGAAAATCAAAATGGAGGCACCCTTTCCTCCCCATATAGGTTAAAATCAATATATACCAAATATAACGTATGGTTCTGCACAAAAAACACTTCTGAAAAAAACATATGCAAACCTTGGTGCCATATCTCACCATTCACTACAGCTTTGAACGGGAGACTACCATCGTTTTATAGAGAATCATCTTGGTTATCTCATACATAAATTTGCAACTATTTGGCATATGCTTAGTTGTGTAGATTCTTGTCATATAACTGCATTGTTGTGGTTTTGCTCCTGGTGGTGGGACAGTCTTTTTCTGTTTTTTTTGATAACTGGTTTCTTGTTCTGCTTTCAGAGATCGCTGTTGATTTTGTTGGAATGTTAGTATTATAATATTATCTGTGTATGCTTTTTTTATTGCTGTGGGAAATTTGAAGCAGTGACACATTCCCAACAGAGATCATTTATCCCTACGAGGATAGTGCTAGAGATATACAGCTTCCAGCTTTGTGTACGGGTGCAGGCCTCCAGATGGTGACTAGAGTAATACCAAGAAATTGTATTACTCCTAAACTTTAAAGGGGTTTTCCAAGACTTTTTAAAACCTTCCTAACCATTAACCCATACTTACCTCTCCCATGCCCACCGTTCCGGCACTGCCTCTTCCACCCCACTCGGTCCCTCACTGATGTCACGTTCATGAATCATATGATGCCGTAACCACAGAGGTCAGTGATTGGCTGCAGCATCATGTGACTTGTGAGCGTTACGTAATCGGTAAGCGAGCAGGGGGGTACATTGGAGCTCTGGCAGCGCTGAAACAGTGGTGGTGATCGGAGATGTAAGTCTGGGTTAGATTCCCTTTAAATAGAAAATTTTCGCCAATTATTATTATTTTTTTTTTTTTACTTATTAAAACCGGACCCTGATCCATATTCTTTTCTTCTTAGCTGTTTTTATTTTCTGATTGTAGATTTCTCTATTCATCTTCTATATGTGATTGTGGGGACAGCATTCTTGCTTGCACTGATTTAACAGCAGTCAGAGAGATATTTTACAGCAGCTTCATGCACATATGAGCCTTAAAGGGGTTGTCTCACTACAAAGAATAGCTTTCAAAATGTAGGGAACACTAAATGAAGACCTTTTCCAAATATTTGTTAATTTTTTTTTGTTAAGGAGCTACAAATGATTTTATCACTTTCTGAGGGATTTCTAGTTTTCCAAGTGACCGACCTATGCTCTTCTCCCCCCTCGCCCCCTCCCTGCTGTTTGTTCTATCTGATAGCAGGAAGTGAGGTCATCACACAGGTAGTGGCACACAGAACTCCAGACAGTGAGAGCTTGTGTGTTATCTGATCTTTCAGACAAAAGACAGTAATTACTCTGTTTACATTAGCTCAGAAGGTTCTCCAGACCTCAGAGAAGGTAATTTATTTAATCTAGACTAATAAACAGAGAAGTCTGAATATACTGAGCTCATTTCAGACAGCTTGATCAGGAAGTGACAGAACCAAGCAGAATTATTACATTCATGCATCCTATGAAACTTTGAGATGAGACAATGCCTTTAAGACTGACTCGGTCCCATTGACTTCTACAGAAGAGTTCTATAAGCATGTTCTGTGACCTGGGAAGAAGTCAGTGTGCAGAGAGGGGGAGATGTGACATCTCCTATTGTGACTGGTGGATCCTGTGTAATCCTGCTTGTGCTGATAATGAACAGACCACTGAAAATCTTTCTCTACAGAACAGGAAGTGTCAGAGTATTATTAGGTCTAGTGGCCAAAGTGAAGACTGCAGGACTTGAGAATCATTAAAAAATATTAAGTCATATGGAAAATTCAAAAAACAAAACCAAAAATTCATAACAAATGTGTTTAACATAAAAACGTGAGTTAAACAATAGGTCTTTTTCGCTTACACACTCCATTTAAACACAGTGGGAGGTTGTAGGAATGTTTTTAAGTCTTGAAAAGCTGCTTGAGGCTTAGGTAAAGTGGCAATGATCAGCTATAACTTTATCATGCCATAAATGCATAGTTTCAGCCATTGACTTCCTGGGGGTAAAAATAAAAACCGCTCATTGTTTTTATTTTTTTTTCTGCTGACAGTAGTTTGTTGTATAAAATTTCAAAAGGGTTTTTTTTAAGGGGGGGGAAAAATTTTTCCCCTTTGGGGGTTTTAAAAAGTTTTAAAAAGGGGGTTTTTTCCCCCCCCCCCCCTTTTTTGGGTTCCGGGGAAAGGGGGGGGAAAAAAAAACCAAAAAAAATTGGGGGTTTGGGGGGGGGTTTTTTTGGGAATTTGAAAAAAAAGGACAAAATTTTTTTTTAAAAGAATTTTTAAAAAACCCCCAAAAGGGAATTTTTTTTAAAAAAAAAAAAGGGGCTTTTTTCCCAAAATTTTTTTTTTTTTAAAAAAGGAAAGGTTTTTTTTTTTAAAAAAAAAAAAAGGGGAAAAATTTTTGAATGGGAAAGGGTTTTGGGGGGAAAAAATTTTTCCCCCGGGGGTTTTTTTTTGTTTGGGGGGGTGGGGTTTTTTGGGGAAGGGGGGGAAAATTAAACCCCCTTTTTGGTAAAAGGGGGGGGGGGGGGGGGGTTTTTTTTAAAGAAAATTTTTTTTTCCCCAAAAAAGGGTTTTTAAAAAATTTTTTTTGGGGGGGGAAAAAAAAATTTTTTTTTAAAAAATTTTGGGGTTTTTTTTTAAAAAAAAAAAAAAATTTCCAAAAATTGTTTTTTAAAAAAAAAAAAATTTTTTTTTTTTTTTTTTAAAAGGGGGGGTTTCCTTTAAAAATTTTTTTTTTTTTTTTGGGAAAAGGGAAATTTTTAAAATTTAACCAAAATAAAAGGGGAAAAAAAAAAGGGGGGGAGGGGGGAAAAAAAGGGGGAAAAAAAAAACCCCGGGGGTTTTTTTTTTTTAAAAAGGGGTTTTTTTTAAAAAAAAAAGGAATTTTAAAATTTGTTTTTTTTTTTAAAAGGGTGTTTTTTTATCTGCTTTTTATGCGCGGGGCTTTGGGGGTTGTTCCAAAAAAACGACGTTTTTTTTTTATCCGATTTTAAAAAGGGGATTCGCAAAACGGATTAACAATTGTCAATTGTATTAAAATTGCTTTTTTTAATTTTGGGGGAAAACGCATCGCGTACACACAGGATCGCCGATGCGCTTTTCCGGGTTTCCCTTTTTTTTAAAAAATTTTTTACCTTGTCTTTTTTTTCAACCTTTTTAGCCGCCCGCAAGGGGAAATCCCCATAGGAAATTAATTGGGGGTGCTTTTTTTTGGCCCTTTCCCCAAAGCGGGGTCCCCAAAAACCCCAAACAAACATTTGGGTGCGTTTTGGAAAAAAAAAAATCCCCTTTTTCCCGGGGGAAAATCAGATTTAAATTTTTAAATTTTAAAAATATTTAAAAATTTTAAAATTATTTGGGTTTGGGTTTTATTTAGTTTTTAAATTTTAAAATAAAATTTCATAAATGTATATAATAGTGTATGTTGGGGTGTGTTTTTTTATGTGTTTATATATTTTAAAATATATTTTAATTTTATATATTTAAATTTTCCTATATACACTTTTGTTTTTGTTAAATTTTTTTATAATTTTAAATGTAAAATATATATTAATTAATGAGAAAAACTAAATTTTTTTAAATTTTTGTTTTATAAAAGTTTTTTATTTCATTTTTAAAAAGGGGTGGGGGTTTTTTAAAAATATTGGGTTTAATTTTTTTTTTTTTTAAAAAGGGGGAGGCAGGTTCCCAATCATAGGTGTATGTAAATTGTTGACCTGGGTAAAAAAAAGTTTTTTTTCTTGGGTCATTGTGGGTTAAATTATTTTTTATTGCAGTTTGAATTTTTAAATTTAAAAGCATTGAAATAGGATACAAAAAAAGATCCGTAAAAGCATCAAAACCACCAATACCATCCAAAAAAGGATCACTGTTGCTTTTCTGGACCGCTTTTTGGATCAGGTTTTGCATCCAGTTTTGGGGGTTAAAAACAAACCGTAAAAACCATCCAAAACACCAAACGTTGTGTGAACAATCCCTTAGTTGTCTTGGATTCCCGTTTTGAAAGTAATACTATCGCTTTTTTGCTTTCCATGGCTGGAAGCTGTACTTTCTTTGTGTATTTTATATTGTTGTAAGGCTATCTAGCAGAATAAAGTCCTTCACTGTCCTCTTCCCAGGCATTCGTAGTACTCTTTTAATATGACTTTGGTAATAAACGTTGGTCCATGAATTGTGGTCTGGTTCTGCTTCTTGCTTTTGCTACAGTCTTGGTAATTTCTAATGTGTATGACTATCTTAGTCGACTTCTCACTTGAATTTGATGGAAAGGAGATTCATGCAGAAGAAAGGCATCAAAACTGCAACGTGTGAATCGGGCTTCATACACTATCCTTCTATTAAAACTCTTCTCAGTGCCACTTTGACCTAATTACCTGATCTACTTATTGGCCTACAATAAAAAATTAATCATTTATTGAATTTGCAAGTACAAGGGTGTGTTTCTACATTCAACCAGGAATGGATTATAAATAAAGGACACATTAAGGAAAGACTGAGACTTCTCCTCATTCTAAATCTATCCTTGTTTTTTTCTTCTAAAACTTCATCCAAAAAGCTGAACATGGAAACACTCCCAAAACGTCACTTTTTAACGTCACCCAGTTTATTCTACTGACCATTATATTAGGAAACTGTAATAGGCTATGTTCAGACATCAGATGTTGCTGGCAGGCAAATCAGACATGGAATACCTGGAAGAGATCTAGAGATTTTCACTTTGCAGTATGGACTTTCGACATGGCTTTGGATGTGGATTTTCCCATTTTAACCTGCCTTTCAGCTAGTGCAAAATCCTAGCATCTGAGCAAATCCACTGCAGAGAAATCCACCGCAGTCGAGTGTGTAGCAGGTTCCCATCTGAATGAATCCGACACAGATTTCATATGAATTGTGACACAAATTCTGTGTCATAATTCATCATTTGCAAACACCCTTTAAAATTTCCTGATTTTAATAAGGGCCTTTTTAGGAGGGTTTGGTGCACACGGATCCATTCTGACGCAGGTAAAAATGGATGCATTAATGTGTTCATTGACTCGTATAGGTGGACAGATGTGCGCTGTAGATTAGCATAGTGCCCGTTTTTACACTTTCCATCAAATATACGTTTAATTTTAACAATTGGAGGACAAAGGGCGCTGTAAAAGAATGTATACGTTACAGTATACATTTTTTAAAATGTACAGGCAATCCCCGGGTTATGAACAGGATAGGGACTGTAGATTTGTTCTTAAGTTGAATTTGTATGACTGTCGGAACAGGTACATTTATTAAATGTAACTCTAGAACAGGAGGTTTTTTTTTTTTTTTTTTTTTGGATTGTGCAGGGAAGGATTTTTTAAATTTTTTTTGCTGTCTGTGCCCCTGTTGAGAAGATTTCACTTCATTTTCACCTCGTGTTTCTGTGGCATGCTGGAATTTTTCGTTCCACATCTGTGGAACATGGAACTACAAGTGTCAGCATGCCCCATAAGTCTCATTATGTAACTAGGGAACAGGTTTAAGTCGGGGATTGCCTGTATGGCAATGGAAAAAGTTTCCTATTGCCATTGTTGTAAACGTTTCTATCCATCATAAAAATATAAACAAAGCTACCCAAATGTTGGGACAAACAAGTGACGGCCAATAGAAAAGTTAGTTAAAATTAAAAGTAATAAAACAAAAACGGACGTCTAACGTCTGCTCCAAACAGTGCACATTTGGCATACATTCAACATGTTATAAAAATATACGTTTGGACGATGGTCAAACACGGTTCACTAACCTTTCTAAAATGGCCTGATAGGGCCAATACATTTCCCAATGTCGATTCTTCACCCTCTGCCTTTTTTTTTTCTTCTGCAAAGTTGCTTGCAAACAATTTGTTGTAAGTGTAATTCTGAATGCAGTTTTTATTGGGGGTGTTTGGGGGCCCGGGTTTTATCTGTGGTAATAAGCTTTGTACTTACTAATGATGGGTTTAGAAGAAGAAACCTTGTCAGAATAAATTATATATAATGCAGGATTTGCTTTTGTGCAGAAGTGAGCAATTTATAATTAATAGTTTGGAGGTTCAGTTACCAGCAGATATTTCTGGCGGCTTTAAAAATGACAGTACAGCATAGCAGTTGTCTAGATCAGAGGCTCCACACTGCTACATGGGTTTCCTTTTAAGCGTGTTTTAAATACACCTATTTTGCTGTAACATTTGTAGCATGCCACATCAATGTTTTAAAGGGGTTGTATCATTACACTAAATGGTCTTCAGAAAAAGGGGGCAGTGAAAACAAGCAACTTTGTAAGGGATGTATTTGCAAAGCTTTTTTTTTAACAGTCTCCCTTATTTTCTTTTAGTGTAAACACTGTTCCCCAGTGCCGGTGGGTCCTCCCCCTTTTCTTTTCTTTGCCTACGCTTAAAAAATTTTACAGTTTTCGGGCCCCCTTGGTGTATTACGGACGTGCATTTCCCCTCTCTCACTCAAAAAAGGGGCTGGCAACATTTCACTTTGCCAAAACCAGCAGCTGACATAACCCCCTGCAGCGCTTCTACAATCAAAAAACAAATTGTGTCGTCCCTAATGCGCCTGAAACATAGAAAGGAGACGATCTGGGGTCTCGGATGAGTTTAGAAACGGATTCAACTGAACAAACCTCCACTGTGAGAGGCAAGAGATCAGTGCTGGGGATAGAAGACGTCAGATGAATGAGGTGTGCTATGTAAAGGCTCTTAAAAAATAAAAATGATAGAGGAGGAACACTGGCCTCGGACGAAGGGGGGGATGTGCTACCCCCTCCCCACGATCAAACACACTGCTCTGGACGAGCAGAACAGTGAAGGGGGGGATGATGTCATCCCCTTCATTTAAGAAAAAACCCAGGGGAGGGGAAGAAAAATCCCGGATTTTAGGAACCGAGAAACCTAAAAATACAAGGAAACACACGAACTGATTAAGCGATAAATCCACTTTAACTCTTAGGGTCTCATGTATCAAAACAAGACTTAGACTTTTTTGTTGTTCATAGCAACCAATCAGTGTTCCACTATAATTTTTTCAGAGCACTATAAGAAATTAAAGGGGAGCTCTGTTTGGTTGCTATGGGCAACAAAGAAACGTTTTGACCAGGACGTTTTCCCACATGAGGCCCCTTTTGTGGGAAGCTTGTGGGCCTTTTTTAACTTCCTACCTGCCATATTTTCATAGGTCATTGTCACCATAGGCTCTTTATTATGCCATAGATAAATTAACATAGGGTATAGTGACAGATCTAATCAAAATCCATAGGACAAATCTGAATGGCTACAGTAGATGCATGATTTTCTGCACAGAATCCGCTGTGTGAGAATATATCCCATTTGTTTGGGCCTGCACCTTCCATGGTCTGTGATCACAGCTCATATTTGAGAGACCATTTCAGATTGGCATTCCTTTGGCTGACAGAGTAAATTATCTATGCAGCACATGTCACAAGGGTCACTTAAGTGCGTTGTGATTCTTAGGGTATGTTCACACGGCGTAATTGCGGCGCGTATTTGCACTTTAATACGGCCGAAATGCGTGCCAAAATTACGGTAATTCATAGCTCTCATAGAGGACTATGAGTTACGTCTCGTCTCCTCCGGCGTACAATATGATCATATTGTACGCCGGGGCATAGAAATTACAGTTTACTTCTTTGCGGCGCTGATAACGAAAATGAATGGGGCTGGGCCCCTGTGCTTTAGAAGTACATACTAGACGGCGCGTACTTCTAAAACACACGGTGTATTGCGGAGCGTATAGTACGTGCCCCAATACGCCATGTGGATATACCCTTAGGGTACAGTACGTGCCCTAATAAGTCGTGTGAACATACCCTTACTGTTCTCTTGTACACATGCACATATTATTTAGCTCTAGTAGGTTACTTGTGAATAAGTCTGCCCCTATGCTATAGATCTACATTTTACTGCCTGCTCCCAATGAGATGGTCTTAAAGAGTACCTATCACCTCCATACAAACACACAAAAATTGATAGAAGATGAAATTATAAGACTTTTCTCAAATACATGTAATTAGCAATCCAGAGGATTTCCCTCAATTTTACAGGGAAACAGGTTTTACTTTCACTTTGTAGCTCAGGAGATTCTTATCAATCTGTTGGAAGTTACCAACTGTGCAGGGGGAGCTGAGGGCATAGCTGCTTGTATAGGGTCATCTGAGTCTCACTACATATAGTACAGCAGGCACAGCACACTGAGGCTATGTTTACACTGCAGTGGACAAAAAACGACCTGAAAGCCAAATCCTAAAAACTGAGTTTTCTGTCCACTGCCTGTCAAAGCAGCTGAAAAAACTGCCGTTTATTGTTACTATTTGTGTTTTTTGGTGCGGTTTTTACCCGCGTTTTTTGCTGGTCTTCAAGTCTGGTTCTCAATTTATGTATAAATTAAGCCATTGGCTGTAACTCCACCCTACAAAAGGGGATGGAAAGCACATTATTGCATTTATGTGGAATCTTGTGGTCATTTTACGGATTTTGGCACTAGTAAAATTATCTCGCTTTTGTAGGCAAATGTACTTTTTTTTTTATGGATTTTGGCACTAAACTTTATTAGTGCCAAAATCTGTAAAAAATAAGGCTTTTAGTCCCAAAATCCATAAAAACATGGACTTTAGCGCCAAAATCCGTAAAAAAAAACGTATTTTTATTGACAAAAGTGAGAACTTTATTAGTGCCAAAATCTGTAAAAATAAGGATTTCTCGCTTTTGTCAATAAAAATAATTTTTTTTTTTACGGATTTTGGCGTTAAAGTCCATGTTTTTATGGATTTTGGCGCTAATGTTATCTCTTTTGCTGCTAAAAATACGACTTTTTACGAATTTTGATGCTAATAAATTTGTCTCCTAATCTGTAAGAAAAAAGGATTTTAAGTGACAAAAATGAGAACTTTAATAGTGCCAAAATCCGTAAAAAAATTATTTTTAGCGAAAAAAGCTAGATAAGTTTAATAGGGCCAAAAACCTTTTTTTTTTTAAAAAAAGTGTTTGTGTTAAAATCCGTAAAAAAAAGTATTTTAGCGCCGAAAAACGTAAAAAACACTTTTTATCAACAAAAGGGAGAACTTTATTAGCACCAAAATCCGTAAAAAAACTTATTTTTAGCGTCACAAGCGAGAACTTTATTAGCAACAAAAACTTCCAAGAAAAGGATTATAGCTGCAAAATCCTTAAAAAACGTATATTTAGCATCATTAGAGCAAAAATCTTGAATTGCGCAAAAAATGTTAGCAAAAAAACATGATCACTTTATAATAAACTGTACGAACGAGGAAATATCAAACACTTGTATTCAGAATTGAAAAAAAGTATAAACTGTAACACCCACTTTAGGAGGGACTCAGGTCTTCTGGGAGGGTTTTCATTGAAAAATCGTGGCAAATAAACAGCCTGCGCTTTCCATAGACTCCTGTAGTAAATTTTCTGCCCTTCTCAGGTGTTTTTTACAACATGTTACAAAAGACAACCAGTAAAAAAAAACAAGCAGAAAAAAGCTCAGTGGAGACAGCAGGAGGTGTTTACAATAGAAGTCTATGGGATATGTTTACAGTCGTTTTTTCAATGTTTTTAGAAAATGAAAAACACTGCAAAAATTTACTTTTTCTGTGCAGGAGATAGTTGCTTAAAGGGGTGTTATCGTTTCATTAAATGGTCTTCAGAATAAGGGGACAGTGAAAACAAGCAACTTTGCAATTGGATGTCATTAGCAAAGCTGCCTTGTTCTCAGTGTCCTTTATCTTCTGTTTTTATTTACACTGAGATCCAGTGTTGGTCTAATCCCTCCTGATCCCTCCTCCTTGCATTTCACTAGCTGAGAGCTCATTTACATTCTGTACAGCCCCTGGGTCGATTCACGGAGCTGTGTGTCTGACTCAGAGTTAGGGGCCGTAGCATTTTTCTGTCTCCACACCTAGCAGAAACAGACTTCAGCAGATTGTACAATGAGAAAACATGACAGTTTTGACCCTGTGCCTAACTCTCCTGCATCCACGCAGATCTGTGCCATTCTTAGAAAGCTGTAATACATCTCCAGCTGTGAGAGATCAGTGCTCAGATTAGATTGAATGCAGCCTGTGGTATGTATACAGCTCTTATAAAATAAGACTGATAGGGAGAGACACAGTGATATGTGGACTCAGAGGGAGGGGGGGAGGGGAGGGAAGTCTCAGGCCAGCAGTGAAGGGGGGATGATGTCATCCAGCTGGGAGGGGAAGAAACGCCCCTGCATTCACAGAGCTGGGAAGCTAAGAGAAGTGTGACTCAGCCGAAGTAAGAAAGCGATACATCCCCTTTAAGCCTTCTCCTCTATAGCACACAGGCATCTGTATTACAATGCTGCTGGTGAGCACATGATGAGGATTTACAGGCTCCCCCTGCACTGTGCACTCTCCCAGCTCAGGAGCCTACAACTGTCATCACAGTCATCCATCAAGCTGCCATGTGCCGACTTCACAGAGCTGTCTTAAAGGGCCAGTGCTTTTTTAAAAACTGAAATACAGGTGAAATGCTTTGGTTTTCCTAATGAAGCTTATTTGAGAAAGTGTTTGTATTTTAGTCTCCTGTTACTTCATGAGGTTTATCAGAAAGTGATAGGTACTATTTAAAGAGAACCTGTGATATCTACTGACATGTCTGTTTTACCTATATGTTCCCTGTGTAATAAGGCCTGGTTAACATCTCTGGTTCCGTATAAAAATAACAGAAAAGGAAGAGCAGCATGCGCCGCTAATTTTTCCATTAAAACGACAGACACCACACCAAAGATAATAGACGCCATTGTAGTCAATCGGGTCCGTCAGGCATTGGTTGTGTCAGTCCTGTAGCGAGTTCGATTCCACTTCTTCAACACAGGCTCCAAACAGAACCTCCCAACCAGGGCTGGGGAGTCGGTGGCTATTTTGCAGGAGTCGGAGTCGTCATTAAATGGACCGACTCGGACTCCGAAAATATATAATTAGTTGGTCCAGTTCTATGCAGTGCAAAGAGCAAGAGGAATTGAGTCCGGCCAGTGCTACTGCTCCCATATCGTCAGTCTTTTCACATAAGGAGTGTAAGTGATGACATGGAGCAGGCAAAGCACTGCCCCAGGGGAAAAGATTCTGCTCCATGGCAAACAGATTTCAGCAAAATTTTTCACCTGCTTTCAAAGAAGTAGAAGAGTTCAACCATTCATCAAAACTGACTGTACCTGAGGCAGTTCCTTTATACCCTGACATTGTTAGAGATTGTTGCCCCTGTGGTCACGCGTTGCCCCCAAGTTAGTGTAGAGAGGCCGTTCTCTAGCCTGAAATAATGAGATCAGATGTGAGGTCATGTATGCAGGATCTGATGGAGGCAATACTATTTCTCAGAACAAATTCAGAGACTCCACAAATGTTCCTGCAGTATTTTGCATATTTACAATTTTTTTGTGTCCTAAAGTCATATCCAATAAATATATTTTACACTGACAAGCAAAATAGTAACAATGGTTTGAACTTGTGACTTTCAGACTCCATATCTCCCCATCGACTAAAGCTTTGCACATGAAGCTACTGTAATTTTATATAAAGCCATCTTACCTATCTTATACATAAATTTTAGTATTTAGCATCTGCTTAGTTCTGCAGATTTTCCTGTAACTGCATTGTTACTGTTTTGCTCCTAAAAATCAAAATGTTAAATTTTATTGTTTTGTTAGTATGTGGTAAATCCACTTTTTTGTTTTCAATACTGCCTGAATCCTTCTGGGCTCTGGATCAGATTCATGCAGGTCTTGACTAAAATCTGATCCCAGGTCTCTTCTACTACATTCCCAATGTTGGTGAGACTGGACTTGGATACAAATCAACTTTTTTCTTCAACTCTTCCCACAAGTGTTCAAAAGATCAAAACATTGTTACCTTTTTCTCATCAGTGTCTGTTCTACCTGAATAGCTTGATTATTGTATCATAAGGTAATAAACAGCCGGATGTTACCATTTTACTACAGTAAAGTTATCACTTAAACATGCGTCATGTATGAGGGAGTCGTAGTCGGAGGTTTGGGAAATTGAGGAGTCGGAGTCGGGAATTTGGCTTGCCGACTTCACAGCCCTGCTCCCAACGCAGATGTGAACCAGGCCTTACAATTCTTGAGTCTTTTCTTCTATCTCTTGTGTTGTGCTGTTCCTTCTAAAAATGTATTGCTAGATCAGTCAGATGGGTGTTACCCTTCCAGTTTTCAGAGCGGTGTGTCCCTGCACACATTGACTGTCAGCTCTGATTGGATAATGTCACACTGTGCAGGAACAAGTAGTAACACCCAGCTGACTGATTCAGTAATCATCTAGGAGAAAGCTTTCTAATTTTTTTTTTTACTGACCTTTTTAACATATCTCTTCTATGGGGGGACTCCAAACTTTCCAAACCCCCTACCCCTCCCTCTGGGCTAAAAAAATGGAAAATTAACCCATACTTACCTCTCCCATCGCCACCTTTCCAGCGCCGCCAGTGTTACCCCTTTCCCTGGTCCTTCACTGATGTCGCATTCATGATGCAGTAACCAATCACTGGCCTCAGTAGTCATATGCCTGCATGTACAGCATGTGATCACAGAGGCCAATGATTGGGCTGTAGCATCATGTGCTCCATTAGTGAGGGACCAGGGGGAGCTCTGGCAGCATTGGAACGGTGGTGATGGGAGTGGTTGGTTTTCTATTTCAATACAGTGGGAGGTGGTAGGGAGGTTTAAAAAAAAAAAAAAAAGTCTTGGGAAAACCGTTTGAGCTAGGTCATTATTCTCTGTTGGGCCACTGAATAAGCCCAGTTTTGGGATAATTTGTTCCATATAACAGTATATTTTGTCTTAACTATAAAACCTGGTGAGCCATTGCAGGTAACACATTTTTAGCATTTGATGGACTGATTTTAAAACAGATTAATTTACCGTGCGATCACCCACAGACAGTCCTGAAATCGTACGTGTACAAGTCTTAACTTGTATAATGAGCCGCCCTTATAAAGTTGTTGCATTTAATAATACAGTAAGTATATACTAACACATAATTAGCTGTCTGTGAGCTGATGTAGTGCAATACCCAAAAAATCCATTCTAGACATTCGCATTTAATGGCTGCCTTTCTGCGTAGAGTTGTTAGAGGTTTTCTGTCTGAAAATGAATAATGTAGAGGTGACCTTGGGGCTGCAATTTGATGTCTGTCATTTTACAGACTAACTACTTAAGCAAGGGTGTTTGTCTACTGTGACTAATGCAGTCTATTTTAAAGGGCTTTTTTCACCACGCTATTTGCCTGACTCACAGTTTCCACTCACACGGTCTCCTCGGGTTGTGGTTGGTTCTGTAGAGGTGATAAGCTTATTCAGCTTCTACTCTGACAAGTATGGGGGAGCTAATCTTGATTAAACAAGTGCTGTGAGTACTGAATAAAAGTGTCCTTATCTTAAACAGATGCTAATCTTGTTAGAGTTAAAGTGGTCTGGGTGCTTTCACGCAGAGCGTTTTTTTTTTTTTTTTAAATTTAGCTTTTTTTTTCGTGCAGAAATGCACATCAATTTATTCTGTGCAGTTCTGCCAAAAAACACACTTGTGAAAGCACCGTAACCATGCTCGTTGGTCCGTCGGGTCATAATTAAAGGGGTGTTCTGGGATCTCACAATGCTTGTTGGTCGTTGGGGCATGAGTAAAAATAGAAGAGGAGACTCATACTTACCTCCCGAATGCTCCTGTTCAATCCCTGCTGCCGGGGCGTTCATCCCGGGCTGAAGCAGTGAAGATCGGCGTTCACATGACAGCTCCAGCCAATTACAGGCCCGAAAGGTCATGTGCGTGTGATGTTGTGGCCTGTGAATCCCTGGAGCTATCACGTGAACGATGACCGTTCACTGTCTATATCTGGGATGTATGGACTAGCCATTGGGACTGAATGGGAGCGTCTGGGAGGGAAGTAGGAGTCTTCTATTTTTACTCATGACCCAACGACCAAAAAGCATTGTTAGATCCCAGAACACCCCTTTAATTAATTTTTCTCTGCGGCTCAATCAGTCAGGGGTGATGTCCCTCTCTGCTTGGTCAGCTAATCAGATAATAGACGTCCGTCTGGTATGCATGTTACCATAGTAACCTGTGTGCATTCAAAAGCACATAAAAACGCTCTTAAGGAAAGTTTTTCCATATCAAAAAACATCTCAAGGTGATTAAGCAGAGGCATAACTTGAGCGATCAAGAACCTAAGGCCATGTTCACTCGGCTTAAAATTGGACGTATTTCAGTCCGTAATTACGTGCCGGAGTGCGCAAATTACGTCTGGAATACGTCCGAGTCATTACGGTAATCCACAGTTCTCAGAAAGAACTATGGATTACGTCTCCTCTCCTTGCTCGGCGAATCTACCGGGCAGGGAGATAATTGACGTGAATTACTAGCGGTGTATACGCGCCGCTGGTAATGCAAGTCTATGGGCCGGCGAGGTGCCGGCCCCCCGGCCACACGGCGTAATTGCGGGGCGTAATTATGCCCTGTATTTAAGCCGTGTGAACCTAGCCTAAGGCCTAACCATAGAGTAACCGCTCTGAAAAGGACAACCCTGTCCAGATACCTTTCCCCACTGACGCTGATTAAACAATTGCTTAACCAAGGTCATATTAGGGTTTGCTAACAGTACGGACAGGTATCCGGATGGGCTCGCTCTTTTTGGGGCAGTTACTCTATTGTTAGGGCCTATGGTCTTGATAGGTCGAGTAGGATTTACTAGGGAATTTTTTTCTTTACTTTTTCACATCTAATGCCATTTGTATTTCTACATCTTTTTGTTGCTGGCTGTTATCCTATATTGTGACTAGTGCTTTGATTTCACTTTCATTAAAGGGGTTGTCTCACTACAAGGATTGCTTTTTATGTTAAAGGAGTTTTCTCAAAAACAGCTTTCACCTATCCATTGCTGCAGCAATAGGATTTTTAAATTTCAGGGGCGTGCTTCTTGCCCTGCCTCTTCTTCTCGCCCCCCCCCCTCTCCTCAGCACAAAACATCTCCCCCCTCCAACTGCGTAACTTCTATACACAGGGGGAAGGGCGGGGGGGTTTGCTCCGTTAACCCTGTGTATCCCCTGCCTAATCTGCTCTTATGCTGAATCACTGCAAAAGGGGTGCTGCGCTGTGGCTGAGCTCTTGCTGCCCCTCCACAAGTCAGGAGACAGCAGGAGAGGTGATCTATGAGTGGCTATGGAGCCAGAGGTCTGTGAAGCGTGATCAATAGAAGAGCGGGGGGGGGGGGGGTGTATAGGGTTCCTATACCCCCTTTTTAGCAACAAATCTCCACACACCCAAAGCAAAAACAAACAAACCCTGTCAAACAACCGGGGCAGCGGAAGTGTTATAAACCCCCACGATTGTCACTAATAAGCAGAGCAGGGAGGATAGAACCTTTCACATGCCCCCCTGATCGTTCTATAGTAAGTCGACTCCACAACAAACATGATATATACACCACTTCACTGCAACACACCCTACTGACCACGATCACCTCCTCGCTCTCCTCAATCTTGCAGAGAGCGGAGGGCAGGCACACACAGGGGGGGAAAACCCCGGCAGCACAGCTATCAAGCCCTCCCTCTCTCCTACAAAGCATCACATACTGTGCAGGAGAGGTCCCGTCCTGACCCATTGAGAATTGTTGATCCCCCAGGACTGGCCCAGGAATAAAAATAAACAGGGCTTCTAAGTGATTTGAGGACTGATGCACTCCTCTACCCGGGGTAACTCAAAAACAGAGGACATTTTTTAAAGAAAAATTATTTCAAAGCTGCTGTTTTTTTAAAGATCTTTTTAAATTAAAACCCAATCATTGTAGCGAGAAAACCCTTTAAAGACTTGCAAAACAAGTCATTTCAATATAGTCCATTAAAATGTCCTCCATTCCCAGATCTCCCCTTTTTATGGCCATCCTCCCATTCGCATAGCTAAGACCTTTGATCTATCCCCCGAAGGGTCCACACTGGTTCTATAGCTACAACCTCTTCTACTGCAGCCTATGGAAGCCAGTAAACACCCCCTGAATTCAAAGTGAAGCCCCAAAAAAACGGACAAGGTAAGATGGATCATGTAGTGAACAAACCCCTTAAGGAAATTTTTTTATTCAAAAAACATCTCAAGGGATTAAGCAGAGGGATAACTTGAGCTTCAAGACCCTAAGGGGAGCATCCTCAAAATTTTGGGCCCCCCAGCTGTTTTAAACTACAACCCCATCATGCATTTATATAATCATAACAGGGGGATGATGGATTAAGGTTTCCCACAGCTGGGGGGCCGCAGTTTGAGGGAAACCCCCCTAAGCCAACCATAATTTAAACCCCGAAAAGGACAACCCTGTCCAAACATTTCCCCCCCTGACCTGAAAAAACAATGCTTTAAACCAAGGTCATATTTGGGTTTGGGTAACGTACGGCAGGTATCCGGGTTTGGGCTCGCTCTTTTGGGGGATTTTCCCTTTTTGGGGCCTATGGGCTTGATAGGGCGAGTAGGATTTACTAGGGAAATTTTTTTTTTACTTTTTCACATCTAATGCCATTTGTATTTCTACATCTTTTTGTTGCTGTTTGTTATCCTATATTGTGACTAGTGCTTTGATTTCACTCATTGAGTCTTTTAGACCTGCCTTTCATTAATGTTTGTTTTAAATGGTAGTTTGTGTGCCATTATTGATTTTTGGAATACTTGTGATGGTCCATAACTGACATCACATTCTTCGTAGTGTTGTTTTTAGATTAAGTAGAAGAAAGAAATATGGAGTCGTCAACAAAAGCCCAGCCAGTACTAACTGCTTTGAATCCTTCTTATGGTTTCAGTTGACAACTCTCTTGTTGGAGCCACGCTTTCTTTCAGTTAGGGTACATTCACACGTGATTTATGGTCTCCACCCCAGTCATCTGACAGGATACCAGGAAAAACCAGTCAAAGTTCAAGCAAGGGCAGGGAGAAGATGAAAGGGAGGGGCGTGGGTAATTTGAAAGCTTTGTTTAAAGCCCTCTTGTCAATACTAAATGCATGTAATTATTTTAACTATTTTCTTTTAAATGAAGATCCTCCATGCTCCTTATAAGTTTACTTGCTTGTATTTGTAACTTCTTCTACAGAGCATCCTATGGGCTGGTGCCCAGAACTGAACCACATATTCTAGATGTGGTTGCACCAATGCTTTATATAGTGGTAATATTACATCCCTGTCCATGCCTCATTTAACACACACCAGTATCCTGCAGGCCTTAGAGGCTGCTGATTGACATTTCATGCTGTTCTGTAATCTATGATCTACAAGTACACCCACATCCTTCTTCTCATCCATACTTTTCTTTTCCTTTTTTTACAGGCCTATAAATATAAAACCCTAAATCCCAGTTTTAAAGCAGCTACACAATCTGCTTCATTGGTCTGTGCAACCGTGGGTCTAGCAGTTGCTTCTAGAACTGCTTATATGAAGAAATGTTCTGTATCGTGTATAAAAGCTACAACTGTTCCTGCTACCTGCAGCTTTCCCCATCATATAAAAATGGGAAACCTAAGGGTATGTACACATGGCTTATTTTGGGACACATTTCGCCATGTATTTCGTGGCGTACTGCGCTCTAATACGAGCGAAATGCGCCCCATCATTAACGTAATTCCATAGTTAATCATAGAGAACTATGGATTACGCCTCCTAGCCCTGCTCGTACAATGCGATCGTATTGTACGCGCGGGGTGATAAGTGACAAGTCTATGGGGCCGGCGGGCTTCCAGCCCCTCTACATTGCAGGAGTACACGCCGATCAGCGCAACTCCCGAACACCCGACGTAATTGCGGGGCGTACTGTACACTCCGCAATTAAGCCGTGTGAAAATAGCCTAAGACTTATCCTTGTGTATATTTTAGCTGTAATTACAGCAGTAGCCAGAATGCAGTGAGTATTAACTGAACAGGACCTTATAGTTCATGTATTTAGAAATACCTAAAGGAAGGAAAGATGACTACACCTCTCTCTACCATATACTCGTTTGATGACCCTAACGCAGCCACCGCTTTCTACAACCACACAATCGCCTCCACTCTTGATTTGGTTGCCTCTCTCACACACAACAGAACCCGCAAAATCAACAGACAACCCTGGCACACAGACTCCACCAAACAGCTGAGGCGAGCTTCCAGAAATGCTGAACGTCACTGTAAAGAAAAACCCGCTCCACTGGTGACTTCAACCTTATACTAACCAATCACGGCAACATTTACGTCCCCAATCACCCCCAGCAATCCAAACAGGATTTCTTTCACCACTATATATCCTCCTCCTATGTCTCGCAAAACCCAGACAACTATTCAAACACCTTCAAACTCGTCCCCCCCCTCCAACACCAGCACATCCTCCCCCACCTCTCCTTTCAGCTGATTACTTTGCCACTCACTTTCTAGACCAAACTCATCAGAGAAAGCTTCACCCTACTGTCCCCATCGACCACATCCATGCCTGCACAGTCCCCATCCCCAGCCCTCTACCTGCACCTTGCACTCCCCCCAACTTGCTTCTCCACTGTCACTCATGACAAGCTCTCCTCTCTACTCTCCAAATCCAACCTCACTACCTGTAACTGCCATCTCGCCTCATCCCAGACCTCATTCCTGTTATCATCCCAGCTCTCACCCATCTTTTCAACCTATTGCTAACCTCTGGTACCTTCCGTTCCACCTTCAAGCATGCTACCATAACACCCATCCTAAAGAAACCATCTTTTGATCCCTTCTCTCTGTCCAACTGTTGCCCCATCTCATTGCTTCCATTTGCCTTCTAAACTCCTCGAAACAACACTTCTTCTCAACTGTCCTCCCATCCGTCCTCTAACTTCTTCTTGACCCAACTGCAATCTGGATTTCCGATCCCATCACTCTACAAAAACCCGCCCTAACCAAGGTCACCAACGACCTAGTAACTTCTTAAGCTTCACGTCACTACTCTATCCTTTCCACCTAGAATTATCCCTGCCTTTGACACAGTGTTTGACACAGTCCCTCCTTCTACAATCCTCATCCTCAGCATCACATCACGGACCCGGCCCCTTTCCTGGATCCTCCTCGAACCTCACTGATTGGACATTGTGTCCTCTCACTCTCTTCACTCTCGCACCACCTCCTCTTCTCCGAACCATCTCCCTGTTGGTGTCCCCAAGGGTCATCCCCTGGTCCCTTACTCCATCTCTATTCTACACTCTTGGTCTTGGTCAGCTCATTGCATCACATGCTTTCAATACCACCTGTATGCTGATGACACCGCAATTTAATCAACGGCCAGACTCTCTACTGTCCCGGATCCCAGACTGTCTATCGTCCATATCCTCCTTCTCCTCCCGTCTCCTAAAACTTAATGTAGAGAAAACTGAATTCATCATCTTTCCACCATCCCTCCACCTGATCTCTCTATTGCAGTCAATGGCTCTACACTCTCAACGGTCCCGCAAGTCCGCTGCCTTGACCGCTTTGCCCTTCAAACCACACATCCAAACCCTTACCTCTGCCTGCCGCCTCCACCTGAAAAATATTACACGAATCCGCTCATTCCTTAACCCATACTACAAAATGCTGGTCCATGCCCTCGTCCTCTCCTGACGAGACTACTAGGCAACATCCTTCTCTGTGGCCTCCCGTCTAGCCCTCTTGCTCCCCTTCAATAGATCCTCGACTCTGCTGCCCGTCTTAATCACCTCTCTCCTCCCTACTCTTTTGCCTCTGCCAATCCCTTCACTCGATACCCATTGTCCGGCGAATTAATTTCAGGTTACTAACCATGACCTACAAGTCTCTCCATATCCTTTCCCCTCCATACAACTCTACCTTAATCTCCAGATATCTAACCTCACGCAATCTCCGCTCCTCACAGGACCTTCTTCTCTGCTCTCCTCTTGTCAACTCCTCACACAACCATCTCCAAGAGTTCTTTTGTGCTTCCTCCATACTCTGGAACTTACTGCCTCATCACATCCGACTGACACATATAGTCACATATTGTCACCATTGTACTTGTTTGACTTATGTATGTAACCCCCTTCAATGTACACACTCAGGAATTAAGGGTTAAGAAGAGCTCAAATGTTAGTCACTGCTGTAAGACCACCCTTAGCCTAAACAGAGCCTGAAGCTGTCTGTGAAGAGAAAGTCTAATAGGAAAACCCCTTTAATCACTTTACTGACATTTGATGTATCCATACATCATTGTCGGGAAGGGATTCCCGCATTTTGATGTATGGGTACGTCGTGGAGTTCTTGCAAGCTCACAAGCATGTTTTTTTTTTTTTCATTCTGTAAAAGAAGTAAAACATAAAAAATATATATATATACAAATTGGGTATCACTGTAATTGTATCGATCTGCTGAGTAAGGCTAGCATGTCATTTATACCGCACAGTGACCGCGGATCCCAGGATTGCTGTAATTTGTTCAAAATGCCTCTCAGAAACTCTAATAAAAAGTGAGAGTTATATGCACCCTATAGTGGGACCAATAAAAACTTCAACTCATCCAGCAAAAACAAGCCCATAATCAGCTCTGTTTACAGAAAAATAAAGTTATGGCTGTCAGACTATGACGGCATAAAAACACAATTTTGTATAAACCCATTTCTTTTGTGTAAAAGTAATAAAACATAAACTATATAAAATGTATATCATCGAAAATGTACTGCCTCGCATAGTAAAGTTATCCTGTCATTCATCCCACATGACCGCTGTAAAAATTAAGCCCCAAAAAAATGTCGTAGCTGTGTTCCTCCTCTCCCCCATTTTCATAGCCCAATGCTAAAAGAAAAACTATGGAACACCTGTGCACCCAAAATGCACAATACACCGCCAGATGAGATCTATGAGGGGTGTTGAATCCAAAATGGGGCGACTTCTTAAAGGTTTCACCTGTTCTGCTACTTTGGGGGCTTTGCAAATGCGACATGGCACGCACCAAAATCTGCGTTCTAAAAGCCAAATAGCGCTCCCTCCCTTGTACGCCCTGCCATGTGCCCAAACGGCAGTTTACACCCACATGTAGGGTATTGCCGAACTTGGAAGAAATTGTGTAAGAAACTTTAGGATGCCTTTTTTTTCCAGAATTTCTTGTAAAAATTAAACATTTTCAGCAAAAATTGTTAGAAAAAATTTTTTTTTTTTCATTTTCAGAGCCTAATGCTAAAAAAAATTTCTGAAACACCTTTGGTCAATATACCCTGCCCCCCCGGATATTTTCCTTAGGGTCGAGTTCCAAAATGGGGTTTTTTTTGGGGGATTTATAAGTTTTTACCCCTTAATTTGTCGCAAACCGAATGACGCCTAAAAAAAAATTGTATTGAAAATGAGCCCCTGTGGGTGCTCCCTATTTGGGGCTTGTGGTAGAACCAAATTGCACCGGGGCCACATACTCTAAAAACAAAACTGGGGAATTGATTTTGAGCTGCTTTTACTTAGGGTGCTTTCCCCGGGGGTTTTTTGATGTTTTTTTCAATGCTTTTTTGGGGGGAAGGTACAGAAATTAATCCGGCAAAAATCGGGGTAATTACTGCTTTTTTACAGGAATTTACCCCGATTTATTTGTAGCAATGTACAGCTTAAGCTTGCTTCCCTGCACAAAAAACGCATCAAAAAGGTACCAGTAAAGCCCCCTTAGTAACACTATGTGTTCCAGTAAAAAAATGGATAAAAATGTAAAATCTGCAAAAAAAAAGGGAAATTTTTTAAATTTTCACCCCCCACTTTAAGTTTCTGTAAAATGCTATGGTTAACAAACCCCTAAATGCTGCTTTAAATACTTTAAGGTTTTAGTTTCTTAGATTGGTCATTTTTGGGGTGCTAACATGCAGCCCTCAAACCCAATCAGAATGGGATTTTCCCCCTATAAAAAAATTCAAATCTAAATTTCTAAACCCTCTTAAAAAAAAAAAAAAAAAAAAAAAAAAAAAAAAAAAAAAAAAAAAAAAAAAAAGCTTTTAAAAATCCAACCACAGAAAACCATGGTAGACCTAGTTATAAACAATTTTGAGTTCAATACCAATCGTCTTACACACAAAAATTTTTTTGAATTTTGAAAATAGCAATTTTTTTCAAAATTTTCACGATTTTTTTTCATATAGCAAGGATTGATGGCCCAAAAATTTCTTACAAATTTTAAAGCAACTGTGCCCTTCGGCCTTGACCCTTATCTGGTAGCATAATCCAAGGGCATTTCCCTCCTTTATCGTGTGATTGGGACTCCCGGTGACCCAATGGAGCCCGGGGAATACCTGTGCAGTCAGCCTTAGGGACCTAGAGTAGCCCCAGGCCTGTCTGTATAGGAAGGCTGCAGTCGGGGCACACTGGTGCTGCCCTACGCGGCCTTTTCAGTATGACACATACTGTAATGTATTAGCATACATGAATATGCTAATACATTATGAAGTGTAAAAAAAACAAGAAAAAAGTGTTAAATATTTATCCCCTAGTGGGATTTAAAGTAAAAAAAACAACTTGGTGTAAAAAAAAATATTTAATTAAAAAAAGTATTGTGCATACATTACACAAAAAATCTACACATGTTGGGTATATACACGACTAAAATAACCTGTCCTGTTAGATGAATTCTACAGGCTATTATGGTGTGACATGTGAATGGTGTAACAAGAAAATTTAAATTCTGCAGTAATTTGAAAAATTTAAACTACCCCCCCAAAAATTTATTTTTTTAAAGCGCCGTTGATTCCGGGGTGCTGACATTGGGGGGGTTACATACATTACAAAGTCAAACAGTACAGTGAGAGGGAAAATGAAAATTTGGGCACGACAGGGGGAAGAGGACCCTACCCCGGGGGTTACAATCTACAAGGAGGGGAAAGAGACAGGGGGTGGGGGGCCAATGTTGTGAGGAAGTATGACAATTTTAGTAAAGGTTATGGGAACCGAAAAAAAGGGGTTTATTTGCTTTTGAACTGGTAAAGGGGAGGAATTGATGTTTGGGGGCATGAGATCCAGATGGGGGTGAACAGGGGAGAAGTCTTGGAGACGGTGTGTGAGATTGATAAGGGAGCAAGAGAAGGCCCTGTAGGGAGCGGAGAGTGCGTGAGGGGAAAATTTTTGGAAAATTTGGGGCAGAGTGTAGGGAGGGGAGAGGTCAGGGAGAGCTTGTAGGTCATGGTTAGTATTGAAATGAATTCGCTGGGGAATGGGGAAACCGGAAAATTGGCAGAGGGAAGGCAGAGATAGCGAGGAGAAGGGGGAAAAGGGGAGCAAGTTTGGTATGTTCACACGGGGGTTAATTGGGGATGTAATTTCGCCCCCCAATTACCCCTGTGGACGGAGCGGGGGAGTGGCGGGGGGGGGGCAAATTCCCGGGCCCCTTTACTTGAATTGCCCGCGGCGGTATACGCCCTAATAATTCAATGTAATTATCTCGCCGCCCGGCGAGAGGAACGTAATCCATATTTTCTTTTGAACGTGAATTACCGTAATGAAGGGCCGTTTTTTGGCCCCAATTGGCGCACTTCCCCGGGGCGTAAAAACGGGCCGAAATACCGCCCATTTAAGCCGTGTGAAAATGGCCCTTTAAGGGTGGATTGGGGGGAGCGAGGTGCTAGTGGGAGGGCCCCTGAGAAGGGGTTTTCAGTAGTCTAGGGGGGGATGACAAGGGATGGACCCGCATTTTTGTAGTGTCATAGTTAGGAATGACGGGGGAGAGATGGTTTTCAAGGAGGCGGCAGGAGAGGAAGGGGTTTTGATGTGTGTTTGAAAGAGCAATCTAGGTTACCCCAAAGGCAGCGGGCTTGCGGGGCCCCGGGGAAGTGTAAGCCGTTTACGTAAAAGAAATCAGGGGGAGGGGTAGAGTTGGATGGGGGTAAATGATGAGTTTTTGTTTTTCTCCAATTTTGTTTTAGGAGACGTGAGAGAAAAGGAAAAATGGGGAAGACGTCAGGATCCGGGGAGTAAGAATGACATTGGGCGGGGGATGTAGATTGGGTATCTCAGCATACAGGTGGTAATGAAAGCCTGAAAGGTATGACTGACAGAGACCCAAGAGTGTAGATGAGAAGAGTAGTGGGCCCGGACTACCCTTGGGGACACCAACAGAGAGACCGGGGGAGGAGTGGGGGGAAAAGAGACGCGAAAGTCCCCATCAGTAGGGACGAGGGGATCCAGGAAAAAGCCAAGTCTGGAGCCCAGGGAGGAGAGGATTTTTTAGCAGGAGGGAATGGTCGACAGTGGGGCAAAGGCAGAGGGCAGGTCTAAGAGGGGACACAAGTAGTGGGAGAGGGTTTAGCAGTTATAGATATTAGTGACTTTGTTAGGGGATTTTTTGGTAGAGTGGTGGGGTCAAAAACCCAATTTTAGTGGGGCAAGAAAAAGTTGAGGGGGGTGGGGGGACACTGAAGTAGACGTGAGCTCGAGGAGTTTGGAAGCAAAAAGGGAGCAGTGAGATGGGCAATAGTTGGACAAGAAGAGGGTCAAGGGTTTTTTTTAGGGTTGGAGTAAAGTAGCAGTTTTTAAAAAGGGGGAAGGGGAAAATGCCGAATTTTATAGGGTTAAGGAGGGGGAGGGTGGAGATGAAGCACTGAGGGCTGAATGAGGGGGATGGCAGTGGGTCAAGATCAGGTAGTGAGGTGGATTTGGGGCATAAGGGGTATCCCGACCCGCCAATATCCCGCCGCCGCCACGTTAGGGTCCTAAGACGTTCCATTTGCTAAGCATCCGGGTTTGGACCTTGGGATGGGAGCGGGGGCGGGACTAACTGTATTTGCGCCCCCGGAACGCAACATCCCGTTAGATGCTTTGGCGGAGCAGAGAGTCCCGCAAGACTCTGTGGGGCCCCAGGGAGGGTAGGCTCTGTCGCACCTGTGCTGTGCGCGCTGGATCAGCGCATCAGGTTTAGCACGGTCGGGTGACTACCCGTGAAAAAAAGACCGGGGGAGGCAGGGGGGGTGGTTTTGTGTCAGTTATTACTTTTAATTGTTCTCTATTTTCTGGGGGCCTATAACTAGTCATAAATGGCAGGGGGGGGGGGGCTATTATGTACTTTAAAATTGTGAGGGGGGGGTCATATTTCTACTTGATATAAGTGCAGGGGGGGCCATTATTATGTTATTGTGCAGAGGGGTATTATTACTTTTTATATGTGCGGGGGGCTATTATCTCTTTTATATGTCAAGGGGGCTATTATCTACTGTTATAGTGCAGGGGGGGGTATTTTTCACTTATTACATGCAGGGAGGAACTATAATCTTATTTTACATGTGCTTGGGGGTATAAACTATCTATATACCTGCTGGGGACCCATAAGCTACTATAACCCGGGGGACATTAAACCCCCATGGTGCTGGGGGACCTAAACCTCCCCTATACCCGCTGGGGATCCGTAACCTGCCCCTATACCTGTGGGGGACCCTAACCTGCCCCTAACCGCGGGGGATCCTAAAACCTGCCCCATACCTCGGGGGGCCGTAACCTGCCCCTATACCCGCGGGGGGACCGTAACCTGCCCCTATACCTCGGGGGGCCGTAACCCCGCCCCTATACCTGCCGGGGGGGCCCCTAACCCCCCAATCTCCGGGGGGTCCCCAACCTGCCCCTTTTTAGCCCGGGGACCCCCAAAAGCCCTTACCGCCGGGGGCCCCGTTAACCTGCCCCTATACCTCCGGGGAGTAATGCCCCTATACCCGCCGGGACCGTAAAAATGCCCTTTTACCTGCCGGGGGACCGTAATGTAAAACCTGGGGGGGAAGTACCTGCCCCTATATGCCGGGGGCCCGTAAAAACCCCCCCTACCCGCCGGGGGAAAACCCGTAACCTTCCCCATACCTGCCGGGACCCGTAACCTCCCTATACCTCCGGGGGACCCGTAACCGCCCCTATACTTTCCGGGGGGACCCGTAAACCCCCCCTATACCGCCGGGGGGACCCTAACCTGCCCCTTACCTGCCGGGGGACCCTAACCGCCCCTATACCTGCCGGGGGGCCCTTAACCCGCCCCTAAACCTGCCGGGGGCCCGTAACCGCCCCTAACCCCCGGGGGGCCCGTAACCTGCCCCTAACCTGCCGGGGGGCCCCAACCGCCCCAAAACCTGCCGGGGGCCCGACCTCCCCTTACCTCCGGGGGCCCCAAATCCTCCCCCATACCTTTCCCGGGGCCCGTAACCTGCCCCTAAACCTGGGGGGACCCGAAAAACCCGCCCCTATACCTGCGGGGGGCCCCACCCCCCTATACTGCCGGGGGGCCCTAACCTCCCCTATCCCGCCGGGGACCCGTAACCCCCCCTAACCGCCGGGGGGCCCGTAACCTGCCTATACCTGCCGGGGACCCTAAACCCGCCCCAAAACCCCCGGGGGGCCCGTAACCCGCCCCCATACCTGCCGGGGGACCCGTAACCTGCCCCTATACCTGCCGGGGGACCCGTAACCTGCCCCTATACCTGCCGGGGGACCCGTAACCTGCCCCTATACCTGCCGGGGGGACCGTAACCTGCCCCTATACCTGCCGGGGGACCCGTATCCTGCCCCTATACCCTCCGGGGGACCCGTAACCTGCCCCTATACCTGCCGGGGGACCCGTAACCTGCCCCTATACCTGCCGGGGGACCCGTAACCTGCCCCTATACCTGCCGGGGGACCCGTAACCTGCCCCTATACCTGCCGGGGGACCCGTAACCTGCCCCTATACCTGCCGGGGGACGCGTAACCTGCCCATATACCTGCCGGGGCACGCGAAACCTGCCCCTCTACCTGCCGGGGGACGCGTAACCTGCCCCGATACGTGCCGGGGGACGCGTAACCTGCCCCTATACCTGCCGGGGGACGCGTAACCTGCCCCTAAAACCTGCCGGGGGACGCGTAACCTGCCCCTATACCTGCCGGGGACGCGTAACCTGCCCCTATACCTGCCGGGGGACGCGTAACCTGCCCCTATACCTGCCGGGGGACGCGTAACCTGCCCCTATACCTGCCGGGGGACCCGTAACCTGCCCCTATACCTGCCGGGGGACGTATAACTTACTGGGGGACCGTATTACCTTCACTGGGGGAGACATTATTTACTGCGTTGGGAAGTCGCTAGTAGTCGTTAAGCCGGTTGTTAAGGCCTCAAGCAAAGTCAGTTGATACGCGTTAGCAAGCGACTCCACGGACTCCAGTCGGTTGTTAAGCCAGTTGTTAAGGCCTCAAGTCGATTGCTAAGACCCTAGCAATAGACTCCGGGGACTAGTAAGGAGGAGAGCTTGTCATGAGTGACCGTGGGGAAGCAAGTTAAGGGGGAAGAGCAGTTTGCAAAGGTAGGGGAGGGTGGTGGGGACTGCGGGCTGAAGCTTTCTCTGATGAGGTTGATCTTCTGGAGGAAGTGAATGGCAAAGTCATCTGCTGAAAGGAGGGATGGGGGAGGAGGTGTTGGTGGACGGAGAAGAGAGTTGAAGGTTTTGAATAATTGTCTGGGGTTGTGGGACAGGGAGGATATGAGAGT
This sequence comes from Phyllomedusa bahiana, assembly GCA_025379985.1. Classification (NCBI taxonomy): domain Eukaryota; kingdom Metazoa; phylum Chordata; class Amphibia; order Anura; family Hylidae; genus Phyllomedusa; species Phyllomedusa bahiana. The sequence continues at coordinate 87,029 of JAODAL010004710.1, forward strand.
GGTGAAATAGTCCTGTTTGGCTGTGGTGAGTGCAGATTTAAATGTATGCAGTGATTGTTTGTATGAGGCAAAGTCATCAGTGGAGTGAGTTTTCTTCCAGCAGCGTTCTGCAGCTCTGGAAGCACGCCTCAGTTGTTTAGTGGAGTCTGTGTGCCAGGGTTGTCTGTGGATTTTGCGGGTTCTGTTGTGTTTGAGAGGAGCAACTGAGTCAAGGGCGGTGATTGTATGGTTGTAGAAAGTGGTGGCTGCGTCTGGGTCATTGAATGAGGAGATAGTGGAAAGAGGTGCAAGAGAGTCAGAGAGAGTGTGAGGGTTGAGGTTTTGTAGATTCCTGCGGGGTCGTACTGGATATGAGACAGGAGGAGCAGGTGGGGAGGAGATAGTGGTGAAGGTAAGCAGGTTGTGGTCGGATATAGGGTGTGGAGAGTTAGAGATGTCAGGGGCAGAGGCGGGTGAAGATGAGGTCCAGTGTGTGTCCATCTTTGTGAGTGGCTCCTGAGGTCCACTGGGAGAGGTCAAAGGAGGAGCAAAGTGAAAGGAGTTTGTTGGAAGCAGAGTAGGGGGTGTCGATTGGGATGTTGAAGTCTCCCATGATGATAGTGGGGATGTCGGTGGAAAGAAAGTGGAGAAGTCAGGAAGCAAAGTGGTCAAGATAGGCAGTGGCAGGGCCTCGCAGTCGGTAGACAACAGCCACTTGGAGGTCGGAGGGGGCGTAGATGCAGACAGAGTGCACTTCAAAGGAGAAGAGCATGAGGGAAGGAAGAGGTGGAGCGGGGACAAAGGAGCAGGTGTCAGACAGGAGGAGGCCGACGCCTCCACCATGCTTGTTACCAGGGCGAGGAGTGTGGGTAAGTTGGAGACCGCTAAGAGAGTGCGGCAGGGGAGACAGTGTCAGAGGGGGTCAGCCAGGTTTCAGTCAGACCAAGGAAGAGTAAGTTGCGTGAGATGAACAGGTCATGTATGTATGAGAGTTTATTACATTATTTAGTAAAAATGAAACTTCTCCCACATAAAACAAGTCCTCACACAACTGCATCACTTAAAAGATAAAAAAGTTATTAGTTGAAACACTTGGAGGCAAAAACTACAAAATGTAGTTGGTCATTAAAGCTTTTCAGGCTTGGGGTTTAACGGGTTAAAAAAAACATTGCAATGGTAATGTCACGAGGGATAGTTGACAACATTCTAAGGGTATGTTCACACGGCATGTTCAGTCCGTGTAAAAATACGTTCTTAGATGCGTGTTTGGGTCCGTCTAGACCAGGGGTGGGCAATTAATTTTCCCATGGGGCCGCAGGAGAAAGTGCGATGCTTTTGGAGGGCCGGACTAATAAAAACATAGGGTGAACGGGGAAAAAATCGTTTTTTGAGGATTATTTTGTGGAAAACTTACTGGGGATGCATCTATATAACTGCCTTACTCATGGGACACAGTAAGGGAGGTATATACAGCTCTCCTCAGTAAGGGGAGTATGTAATGTATGTCCCCTCAGTCTGGCAGGTATATACAGCTCCCCCCCAGTCAGTCAAGTATATAGATATAGGTACCCGCAGGCAGGTATATAGATAGGTACAGCTCCCCTCAGGCAGGGAATATAGATAGGTACAGCTCCCCCCAGGCAGGAATAAGCTAGTTAGGTCTTCCCACAAGCAGGTATATAGATAGGGCTTCCAAAGGCAGGTATATAGCTAGATAGGGGTTCCCAAAGGCAGGTATATAGCTGGATAGGGCTTCCCAAAGGCAGGTTTATAGCTGGATAGGGCTTCCCACAGGCAGGTATATAGCTGGATAGGCTTCCCACAGGCAGGGATATAGCTGGATAGGGCTTCCCAAAAGGCAGGTATATAGCTGGATAGGGGTTCCACAGGCAGGTATATAGCTGGATAGGGCTTCCCCCAGGCAGGTATATAGCTGGAAAGGGCTTCCCACAGGCAGGTATATAGCTGGATAGGGCTTCCCACGGCAGGTATATAGCTGGATAGGGCTTCCCACAGGCAGGTATATGCTGGATAGGCTTCCACAGGGAGGTATATAGCTGGATAGGGCTTCCCACAGGCAGGTATAAAAGCTGGATAGGGCTTCCACAGGCAGGTATATAGCGATAGGGCTTCCCACAGGGAGGGATATAGCTGGATAGGGCTTCCCCAAAGGGAGGTATATAGCTGGATAGGGCTTCCCACAGGCAGGTATATAGCTGGATAGGGCTTCCCACAGGCAGGTATATAGCGGATAGGGCTTCCCACAGGCAGGTATATAGCTGGATAGGGCTTCCCACAGGCAGGTATATACTGGATAGGCTTCCCACAGGCAGGTATATAGCTGGATAGGGCTTCCCAAAAGGCAGGTATATAGCTGGATAGGGCTTCCCACAGGCAGGTATATAGCTGGATAGGGCTTCCCACAGGCAGGAATATAGCTGGATAGGGCTACCAACAGGCAGGTATATAGCTGGATAGGGCTTCCCACAGGCAGGTATATAGCTGGAAAAGGGCTTCCCACAGGGAGGTATATAGCTGGATAGGGCTTCCCCCAGGCAGGTATATAGCTGGATAGGGCTTCCCACAGGCAGGTATATAGCTGGATAGGGCTTCCCACAGGCAGGTATATAGCTGCTTCCCACAGGCAGGTATATAGCTAGCTAGGGCTTCCCACAAGCAGGTATATAGCTAGTTAGGGCTTCCCACAGGCAGGCATATAGCTGCTTCCCACATGCAGGCATATAGCTGCTTCCCCCAAGCATGTATATAGCTGCTTCCCACAAGCAGGTATATAGCTAGCTAGGGCTTCCCACAGGCAGGTATATAGCTAGCTAGGGCTTCCCACAAGCAGGTATATAGCTAGCTAGGGCTTCCCACAAGCAGGTATATAGCTAGCTAGGGCTTCCCACAAGCAGGTATATAGCTAGATAGGGCTTCCCACAAGCAGGTATATAGCTAGATAGGGCTTCCCACAAGCAGGTATATAGCTAGATAGGGCTTCCCACAAGCAGGTATATAGCTAGATAGGGCTTCCCACAAGCAGGTATAAGCTAGATAGGGCTTCCCACAAGGGAGGGATATAGCTAGATAGGGCTTTTCCCACAAAACAGGTATATAGATAGGGCTTCCCCACAAGAGGTATATAGATAGGGCTTCCCACAAGCAGGTATATAGATAGGGCTTCCCACAAGCAGGTTTATAGCTAGTTAGGGCTTCCCACAAGCAGGTATATAGCTAGTTAGGGCTTCCACAGGCAGGTATATAGCTGCTTCCCACAGGCAGGTATATAGCTTTATGACCAAAAAATTTAAAAAACGGCAAACACTGATACTCACCCTTTGGGTTACCTGACTCCCCGGCCGAGCGCACTCATTCTTCTGTCCCAGGCGCTTCCGGGCTGGTGGGCGTTTATGACGTCATGCCGCCAGCGCCCGGGGCGCTCCTCCGTCAGCTCCTGGGCCCGCAAAGAGTTATTACTGTGTCGCCCGGAGAGGCAGCGGGGCGCAGTGAGGGGGAGTTCATGCGTCGCTGCTAATTCACCAGTAAATAGTAGCGCTGACGGCCGCGGCGGCCTCTCAGCAAAACCCGGCCGCGGGGCCGTCAGCGGGTACTATTAGCAGACCTGGGCAGCGTACGCCGCGGGCCGCATCCACGAGGTGGCGGGGCCGGATGCGGCCCGGGGGCCGTACTTTACCCAGGTCTGGTCTAGACGGACCCAGACACGCATCTAGCAATGAGCAGTGTGATATTACATTGCTTTCAATTTAAAACACGCATCAGTGTTCAGACAAGTGATCGCCGATGTGTGTTTACTTGCATCTTTTGGATCCGTTCAAAAAAATTGTCATGTCAATTTTTTATCCGAAAGACGCAGCAGGAGCCCTGTTTATAACTATAGGGTGTGATCCTGCTGCATCCAAACATGCAACTGCGTGTTGCATGTGTTTTGGATCCGCTTGACGCTGTGTTTTTGGATGCGTTTTTCAGATCCAAAAATGCTGTGTTAACAATGCCCTAAGGTGTATGTGTGACTTAAGGCAAAGAACTATTCAAAGCTATCCAGAGGCTAGGTTCACATCTCTAACAGAGGTTCCATTCCAAGCCTCCTTTGCAAAAGTGGAAGCAGACTTGTTGCTTCACAGACTCCAACGGCACCTGACTGACCCCATTGACTAAAAGAGGTTCTTTTGGGCTTCTATCTTATTTGTTCGTTTTAACAGAAAAAAAAACATTGCAGAATGCTGTGCTATTTTTTTGATGGACTCTGCGATTTCAAGTGGAACCTTCGACGTAGCTGTGAACCAGGCCTTAGCCTCTTTCTTTGAAGTTCCCTTTTTCCTGCATGTGAAATCAATTTGTGCTTTTACTGATGTAGCATAAGTATGACTGGCATTTCTGTAAACCACAAATCAGCTGATGTCCATTAGATGTGTGTGAAGTGATTTATCACAAGGCCACAAGCATCAGCTACAAAACTTTATTTTTTTTTTCCTAGTGAAAGTTTAGAAAACAGCCTTTCAGAAAAGTTTGTGATGAGTAAAGTAATTTTAGTGCCAAAGGACTTTTTCAGGCTTCATTAACATATGTGCTGGTATTTGAACAAGCAGTTTTAATAAAAGCGTGTTTTATAGGTTTTCTATCAATTAGATTCTCAGTTTAAAGGGGTTGTATCATTACATTAAATGGTGTACAGAATAAGAGGACAGTGAGAACAAGAAACTTTGCAATTGGATGTCATTTGCAAAGCTGTCTTGTTTTCACTGTCTCCCTTATCTTCATTTTATGTAAACACTGTTCCCCAGTGGCGGTCTGATTCCGCCTCCTTTCATTTCATTGGCTGCCGGCTCTACTAATTTACATTCTGTCTGGCCCCCCGGTCTTATTCACAGGAGCGCGCATTCCTGCCTCTCTCACTCAGAATAAGGGGCCGGCAACATTTCACTCTGCACAGTTAGTAGCTCCTCATTGACACTGCAGCTGCTTCTACAATCAGAAAACAGTAGAATTTTGCCCGGTGCCTAATGCTGTGTAAACATAGGAGGGAGCCAGATCTGTGCTGCTCTGGATGAGTTCATAGAAGACTGGATTCAACTGTAACAAACACCCAGCTGTGAGAGGAGAAGAGATCAGTTCTCTGAGGAGAAGACTGTCTAGACTGAATGCAGGGCTGTGGTATGTAAACATACAGCTCTTACAAAATAAGACTGCATAGGGAGAGAAACGACACAGTGACATGTGGACTCAGACAGGGAAGTGGGGAGGAGAGCAGGGATGTGCTATCATCTCCCACTGATCTCAAACAAACACACTGACTCGGGAGCGAGCACGAACAGTGAAGGGGGGGTGATGTCATCCCCCTTCAGTTAAGAAACACCCAACTGGGAGCGTAAGAAACGCCACTGGATTTGAGGAGCTGAGAAAATGAAACTACTAAAAACAGACGAACTGATGAAGTGATAAATCCCCTTTAAGGGTTTATTCACATGGCGTCTTGCAGGCGTATAGCGGCACGTACTTCTGAAGCGCTCGCACTGACTTTCATGGGGAGGACACTTTAAAATCATAGCACTTTGGGTGTATTGCGTCACAATTACATGCCCAAGTACGCCCCGCAAATACCCCATGTGAACTGACCCCAAGTCTCATCGTAGTGGTCTATTAGCACAGTCATTTTAGGAGCCCCAGATTAGCTTACCCCTTTGAACACGGTCGGGGGGTTAATATTGTCTCCAATTATTTTTATTGAATAAATGTAATATGATGCTGTCCACGGTCTCCCCTGGTCTATTGTTCACTTCCTGCTCCCGGTAGTCGGCTTCTCACTGCCACAGATTGGGTGCAATGGACACGTACCATTGTCTGGCATCACCACTTAGATCCAGGCAAGTGGTGATGCCAGTAAATGGTGCACGATCTTTGCAACCACTGATGATCAAAGGTAGGTATGAGTGTTTTCAGTATTTTTTTTTTTTTTTTTTTTTTCCTCCTTCCAGCAGCATCATCTCAAGTGTATATAAAAAAACAAAACAAACTAGACAACCCTTTTAATTCTGAGATCCATCGTTTGCCCTTAGCACAGGTAAATGTCCAGGGTTCTAATCTCAGAATGCTGGTCTATAGCTGGCCATGCTGATCTGCTGATCAGCTCCGGGTAAGTATTGCATGGCAATGGCTGACAGAAATTGGTTTGTCACCTTTTGTTGTTTGTTCTTTTCATTTCTTTCCGCCTTCCTACCATGCATAGTGTAGTAATGTGACTGAAAAACTATAATGTGGTGTTTATCTGGTTTTATAATGCTAATAGCTAATTTTTCTTAATGCCCTGTTTTTTTTTTTTTTTTTTTTTGCAGGATTTCACGTGATCCCTACCGTGTCTGGTGTTGTCCCAGAGAGTTGTCTGCTGATTGTTGTTGGTCTCCTGGTAGGCGGCCTTATGAAGGCCGTGGGTGAAAATCCTCCAGTCTTGAAGTCGAATGTCTTCTTTCTTTACCTTTTGCCACCTATCAGCCTGGATGCTGGATATTTCTTACCACTGCGTCCTTTCTCTGAGAATTTGGGAACAATTCTAATGTTTGCAGTGTTGGGAACACTGTGGAATGCATTTTTTATAGGCTCTCTATTGTACGGTGTGTGCCAGATCAGTGGGGCAGAGCTAACGAATGTAGGACTCTTAGACAATTTGCTGTTTGGAAGTATCATTTCAGCTGTCGACCCTGTTGCTGTCTTGGCCGTATTTGAAGAAATCCACATCAATGAGTTGCTCCACATCTTGGTGTTTGGAGAATCTTTACTCAATGACGCCGTCACTGTGGTAAGTGTTTTGGCACATGAAACACTACTGAGAGCATCTTTATATGTACCATGTGACAGTCCTTCTGTCTATAAAGCAGAAGTCCTCTTAGTAGCACCCACAGAATTTAGGCAAGATCAATTTAGAGTAATGCCTTCCATAACTTAGAGCCTAATTATATATACTATCTATACACGTGTGTGTGTGTGTGTGTGTGTGTGTGTATTATATAATATATATATATATATATATATATATATATATATATATATATATATATATATATATATATATATATATTAATCCTTATTCATATATTGCCAACATATTCCCAGCACTTTACAATTTGAAGGGAATAGGTACAGACAAAAAGATAGACATTACACAATGAAAATCTACTTACAGATGAGACACAAGATGTGAGGGCCCTGCTCGCAAGAGCTTACAATCAATTAGGGTGTATTGGTGAGACAACCGGTGAGAAGTGTTAAGTTTACAATGGTCCAGCCATGGGACATAAATATGGGGTGGTTTATATAGAATTCGGATGAACCTGCCACCCTGACAGTACATCTATATAAAGATAAGTGCTAAATTGTAGAGAGTGGCAGAAATGTGTGCGTTAGAAAGTGGGAGGGTAGTGGTTAGCAATTAAGGATTCTGGTAGGCCAGACTGAGAAAATGTATTCTCAGGGCCCTCTTAAAACTACGAGGGTTGTAAGTGTGCCTGATCGCCTGTGGTAGCATGTTCCAGAGAACTGATGCCACACGTGAAAAATCTTGTAGGCGGGCATGGGAGATTCGGATGATTGATGAGTGTAACCTGATATCAGCAGCAGAGCGGAGAGAGCAGGTCGGGTGGTAGACAGAGACGAGGGAGGAGATGTAGGGGGGTGCAGCGCTGTGGAGAGCTTTATGGGTGAGTGTGATGAGTTTATATTGTATCCTGTACTGTATGGGCAACCAGAGCAGCGAGTGTCAAGGAAGAGGCATCAGTATAGCGGCTGGAAAGAAAGATGAGCCTGGCTGCTGCAGTCAGGACAGACTGGAGAGGGGAGATTTTGCAGAGAGGGAGACAAATAAGCAGGGAGTTACAGTAGTTCAGACGAGAAAGAATAAGAGCCACAATGAGAGTTTGAGTTGTGTGTGTATAATATATATAGATAGATAGATACTTACATACAGGCAGTCCCCGGGTTACGAATGGGATAGGGACTGTAGGTTTGCTCTTAAGTTGGAGCAGGTACATTTATTAAGTGCCCTTGTTTACAAGGTTACACCTTATTTTCTGTATCTCATGTGCTGCGGTGGTATAATGGCACTTGGTTATTATGGAGCATGACTCAGTATGTGTTGTCAGTATGCTGAGTCATGCTCCATATATCTCCGTATGTAACTAGGGGACGGATGTAAGTACAGTTGAAATCAGAAGTCTGCATAAAAAGACATATATACATGTATTTCTCACTATCTGACATGAAATCAGAATAAACCTCACCCATTTCAGGTCAATTAGGATTACCAAAATTATTTATATTTGCCAAATGCCAGAAAAATGAGAGAGATTTTTAAGGCTTTTTTTATTACTTTCTGCAAAGTCAAAAGTTTACATACATTCCATTAGTATTTGGTAGCATTGCACTTAAACTGTATGACGTGGGTTAAACATTTTGGATATCCTTCCACAAGCTTCTCACGATAGTTGGTAGGAATTTTGTCCCGTTCCACCTGACAGAACTGGTGTAACTGAGCCTTGTTTGTAGGTAGTCTTGCTCGCATCTGCCTTTTCAGCTTTGCCCATAAAGATCAGGGCTTTGTGATGGTCACTCCAAAACATTGACTTAGTTATCCTTAAGCCACTTTGTAACCTGTTTGGCAGTATGTTTCGGGTCATCGTCCGTTTGGAAGACCCATTTCTACCCAAGCTTTAACTTCCTGGCTGATGTCTTGAGATGTTGCTTTAGTATTGTCACATAATCTTCTTTCCTCATGATGCCTTTTATGTTGTGAAATGCACCAGTCCATCCTGTAGCAAAACAACCCCACAACATGATGCTGGCACCCCCGTGTTTCACAGTTGGGATGGTGTTCTTAGGCTTCCAAGCGTCTACCTTTTTCCTCCAAATTTCACGATGGTCATTGACTAAACAGTTCAATTTTAGTTTCATCAGACCACAGGACATGTCTCCAAAAATGTAGATGTTTGTTCCTGTGTGCATTTGCAAACATTAATCTGACTTTTATGTGTTTCTTTTGGAGTAATGGCTTCTTTCTGGCAGAGTTGCCTTTCAACCCACGTTGATACAGTACTCATTTCACACAGGATAATGACACAATCTTACCAGCATCTTCAGAAGGTCTTTTGCTTTTGCTCTTGGATTGATAGGCACATGTCGGACCAAAGCATTTTAATTTCTCTGAGACATAGAACCAGTCTCCTTCCTGAGCAGTATGATGGCTGGACATTCCCATCTTGTTTGTACAGATGAACGAGGCACCTTCAAGTTTCTGGAAACTTTATCCAAAGATGATCCAGACTTGTGCAAGTCCACAATTCTATTCCTGATATCTTGCCTGATTTTTTTTTTTTCTTTTGACTTTCGACTTTCCGATGTTACACACGTTAGACTTTCCAATGTGTCTTTCTTTCTTTCTTTTTCTTTCTTTCTTTTTCTTTCTCTTCTTTCCTTTCTTTCTTTCTTTCTCTTTCTTTTTCTTTCTCTTTCTTTCTTTCTTTCTTCCTCTAAAAAGGGTAAGGTTTGTTCTGATTTCATGTCAGATAGTGAGAAAAACATGCTTGTGTGTATATATTTTATTATTTTTTTTCAGATCTACGCACATTGTTAAACTTTTTTTCTGAGTTCACTCTATCTTTTTATGCATTGTGTGTACATGTGCACCAGCATCACATACTGCCTCTTATAGCCTCACACACTGAATGTAGCCGGCTCTGTCAGCTGGTGTTATTTCCATGCTGGGGTCTGGTAATATGAGGACTAATGGTTTCCCTTGTAACAGATGGTGCGTGTGTGCTTTGTGATAGTGCTCAGCTGACTCATGCTGAATACCATTTGTTTTGGGAGATGATCTTTATAGATCTTCCATGTAAAATTACCTGAACTCCATGCATTAAAGGGAACCTGTCAAATAGATTATGCCTCCATTGCTTAGAGCAGCACAAAAATGTGGCACACTGTTTCCAGCCGTGTGTCCTTTAGGGTATGTTCACACGGCATGTTGGTTCTGTTTTTGGATCTTTTTATAGATGCTTGTTTGGATCTGTGTTTTGGACCTTAAATGACCCCAAACACGCATCTAACAATGTGCAGTGTGATTCGCATTGCTTTCAATGTAAAACACGCATCAGCTTTCAGACAATTGATCGCTGTTGTGTGTTTTACATGCGTCATTGTGATGAGTCTTTCGGATCCGTTCAATTAATTAACATGTCCATTCTTGATCCGTTTGTAACAGCCCTATTTAAAACTATAGGATGCATTTCTGCTGCAGCAAAACGCATCCAGAAGCACACCTGCGTGTTGGATGCCATTTACCCAGCGTTTTTCGGATCCAAAAACAGATCCAACACTCCGTGTGAACATACCCTTATTCTGTAAGGCGCAGCCGTTTCCAGCAGTTATTGCTCATATCTGACCTGTTCTACTAGAAAAGAGTCCAGCTCTTTTCCTCTTCCTGGAAAACTATTTTTTGGCAGTCCTATGCAATTAAGAAATACATTTAAATATTGTCGTTTTCTCTAGCTGCACGAGAGAACTTTTGTTTGGCAGGGCAGACTAATCCCCCTTTACTTTAGTTGCTACTTATCTCTACATAGTCTCATTACACATAGTAGGTAGTGACATAATTGATTGCTCCACAGGGATATATAAGATTGTTACACCATGAGCAATACATGACAGAAAAATAAGGTGGGGAGTTCACACTTATCAGGTTATTGCTGATATTTACACTTCTTGGACCAGCGCTGAAAAGAAAGGAGCGTCAAGCAATCCTCTCACTGCTGTGCTCACAGAGGGGAAGTCAGAGAGTAATGTACATAGCTGAACTTTAAAAAAAAAATTGTATAAAACAAAAACAAAAAAATCATAGGGCCAATTTGAAATAAAATCCACATGGTAGTCAAATACTGCTTGTCAATATGTGAAAAGAAAAATGTTGATAACTGTCCTCTTGATGCAAGTATAATATGAACCTGCTGAAGTGCTGGTTCTGCTTTTATTTGAGGATTTTATGGCTGTAACCTAATGAATGAATGAATAAATTGGATTATACAGTGGTGAGACAGCATCAATCTTCTGTTCAGAGTAGCACTATACAGCCCCACCAGCAACTTAAAGGGGTTGTCTCGCTACAAAGATTAGCTTTCAACATGTAGGAAACACTAAATGAAGACGATTTCCGAATATATTGCGTTGTTCGTTGTTTGTTTCTTTTTGTTAAGGAACTACAAGTCACCACCTGTGCTCTCTCGGGTTCTCCAAGTGACCGACCTGTTTACTTCTTCCCCCCTGCTGTTTGTGCTATCTGATAGCAGGGAGTGACATCATCACACAGGTCGGTCACACAGCACAGAACTCCAGACAGTGAGAGCTTGTTTATTATCTGATCTTTCAGACAAAAGCCAGTAATTACGGCTGTTTACTTTACCTCAGGTCCTGACAGCATGAGATTTATCTAATTAGCAGAAGTCTGAACACACGGAGCTCATATGCTTATTACAGACAGCTTGACCAGGAAGTGACAGAGCAAGGCAGCATTATTTCATTCATGCATCCTATGAAACTTTGAGATGAGACAACCCCTTTAAAGGAGATTTCCCTTGATGTGTGAGAATTTGCTAATTTAAACGCCCATCATTTCAAAGTCTGATATTCTTTACAGAGGCAAATTAAAAGAAATCATTTAATCCTTCTGAATATGTAAAGGCTTTTATCTTGTCTTCTGTGATGTAAATATTGTTGCTCTTTTTAGTGGAACTGGTTAGCAAGATTATGCTTCCCTACCCGTAGGCGTGACAGAATGACAGGTTCAATAGTCAGTCAGCTTTTCAACCCCTAAAGCACTGTCTACATTTTAGAAATGATGTAGTTTCAATACTGGCACACGATATTATATGCTGGGCTTTGGTTGACGTGTCTGCTGGATCTCTATCTCTATCGAGCTGCAAGTTGAACACTTGTGCTGTTTCCAAGTGCAGCTCTTGAACATAGTCGCTAGGGAGCCCTGCAGTAAATTTCTGCAATAGAAAACTTTTCGGCCCGTCAACCCACCTCTTGTTCATTTGCTTCCAAAGTGCAAAATAAAGCAACTTTCCAAATGGTCTTGTTTACAGCAGAAAAATGTAGGTTATTTCTAGAATCTCCTCCACATAGCTGATTGTGCTGCTGCTTCTCTGCAGATCCAGAAGGGGTTTCATAGAGCCTGTTCTTCATAGTCAGCTTCAAGATTCCACTTCCTGTTCAGGCTGTGGGTGGTTCTACAGCAACGATCTGCTATTCTTAGCTGAGCCTTTAAGATGGACATTGGTGGTGGAAGGGTTTTAACACATGGGTACAGAGCTCGGAAAGGTTAAAGTTTGTAAGTAGGAAAGATAAACAAGCTCCTGTGCTGCTGATCAGACTGCGGAGAGTAATGTCACCATCCTGGCTGCTAGAGCAGAGAAAGATGGTCAGTAACCTAGAAAACCTTATATAAACATGCACGAGATAAGTACTGCTCTAACTGTGAAATTAAAGTGGTTGTCTCACTACATTGATTCCTCTTACCTCAGTCCTGTTTTCTGGGTTTCACTGTGAATTCAGGGGTGTGTTTACTGGCTTCTACTAGGCTGCAGTAGAAGCCAGGTCTGTAGCTATAGCAACCAGTGTTGTCAGGAGAGATCAAACGGGTCTGTAGATATAGTGACCTGAGAAGCTGATGCAGCCCATAGAAGAAGGGATATCTCAGAATAGGTAGGATACGGTTAATGGACACACATTGCAAAGTGACTTGTTTTTGCAAGATCTTTAACATAAACAGCAATCCTTGTAATGAGACAACCCCTTTAAGTAAAATAAGAACAGCAAAGTATTTGGTAATGAACTTTATTTACCTTTGCATGTATGTGTGTGGTGCTAATACCCCTTTTACACTGTGAGGAGGGGTTGAGCATAGACAAAGTAGCATGGTGGAGAAGGCGCTACTCAGCAAATTGGTGTAGCAAGGAATGGGGGATAGCATCCCAGTCTTCAGGAAAGGAAAATCATATGTTGTACTATATGACCGTGAAGCTGTGGTGAATACAGAGAATCACCTAGACATGGTATCTGTAGAGAAAGGAGAGAACTCGAATCCGGGTCAGAGGTTGCACACTCCTCTGCATCCGTGGTGGCTAGAACAAGAAAGGAAAGGTCCCCCTTGTAGAAGGGGAAATCGGTACAGGAATAAAGCAGTGCTAGCTCATGAGACCTAGAGCAGGCAACAGCATCTGGGCTTCATAGCCCTCACATCCAGCATGTATTGCTGTGAGGGGTCCATGCACATGTGTGGAACTAGGAGCAGGTTGCAAACTGTGTATCTGGGGAAAATAAAGGGAGGAATGAACATTGAGATCTGAAAGTCAGTTGTGTGTTTTTTTTTTGTTTTGTTTTTTAACTCAAGGTAACAACTAATCTACATAAATTCCTTTTATACGGAAAAAATTATATCTGTAGCCTTTAAGCCTTAGGGTATGTACACACGGCTTATTTTGGGGCGCATTTTACCACGTATTTCGTGGCGTACTGCGCTTTCACTTATTCGCGGCGCGGGAGTACACGCCGATCAGCGCAACTCCGCGAACACCCGGCGTAATTGCGGGGCGTACAGTACGCCCCGCAATTAAGCCGTGTGAACATACCCTTATTTGTTTCCAGTGCTCATGTACATTTTATATTATGTATTTTCTGTGTTATCTTTATTATGTGTTTTGTTTGTTCCTGGACACCAGACTTTTAGTTCTAATTCATGAATATGTCTCTCCTTTAGGTTTTATACCATCTGTTCGAAGAGTTTAGTGGCTTGGATCAAGTGACATTCCGTGATATCTCCCTGGGATTCCTGAGTTTCTTCATTGTTTCCCTTGGAGGGGTGTTTGTAGGACTTGTATATGGTGTAATCGCAGCCTTTACCTCCCGCTTCACATCTCACATCCGAGTTATTGAGCCGTTGTTTGTTTTTCTCTATAGTTATATGGCATACATGTCTGCCGAACTATTTCATCTTTCCGGAATTATGGCGTAAGTTTTATTTTCTCTGTCTTAATGCTACACATAAAATTGTGCAAATTGAACCTTTTGTATTCTACTATTTGTGTTTTATGTAACATTTGCCTGACGTGCTCTTTATGTTTTATTGCAGTCTCATTGCTTCAGGTGTAGTAATGCGACCGTATGTTGAGGCTAATATTTCGCACAAGTCTCATACCACAATTAAATATTTCCTGAAGATGTGGAGCAGTGTCAGTGAAACCCTAATCTTTATTTTCCTGGGGGTCTCCACTGTGGCTGGACCCCATTCTTGGAATTGGACCTATGTCATCAGTACCCTTATATTCTGTCTGATAGCACGTGTACTAGGTACTGACATTTTATTTGTTACTTTAGTATGTATTAGTATAGATTGTACAGCTCTGGGAGCTGTCTATTGAAACACATATCCTTCTCATGTTGTATGTTTAGACAGTGCTTCAACCCAGTAAGAATAATTTAATTGCGGTAGTCAACAAACATAAAAGTTGTGTGGGTGTTGTTTTTTTTTTTTTTTTAAATGTGTTAACAAAAATTAGATTCTCACTGTCTTTTTCTTATAGTAAATCTCTGAGAAAATCAAACCTTTGTTCAGGGCGTTGCTGTTTCGTTCACTTTCTTGCCATGTTCCTCATTTTTAGAATACTAAATGGCACAGAATGGGATCTTGTAGCATATCATTAGAGGTTGTCACATGAAGCTTTGTCAGTATTAAACTGCTAGAATTGAAGAAAGAACAGAAACGTTAAATTGTCATTTATATCTGATATATACTAATTTAACATGTGCCTAAGTAACATTTTAGAACAGTAATGTGTGTGTATGTGTTGTTTTTTTTCCTATGGCATGTACTGTGGATGGTAAGTGGGCAGGTAGTGGCACTTCCTCCTAATGGCCAGTACCAGAAGCCACATACAGGCAGTCCCCGACTTACATCGTTCCGACTTACATACGTCCCCTAGTTACAAACGGAGACTTATGGGGCGTGGCTGACATTCAACACGGAGTCACGCCCTATGATAACCAAGTGCCATCATGCCACAGCTGCACATGAACTACAGAACGTTAGGTGAAATCTTCTAAAAAAAAAGGGCACAGACAGCAAAACAAATGTAGAAACTGTTCCCTGCACTATTCAAAACTAAAAAAAAAAATTTCTGCTGGAATTACAATTAACTGCTGTTCCGACTTACATACAAATTCAACTTAAGAACAAACCTACAGTCCCTATCCCATTTGTAACCCGGGGACTGCCTGCATTTGCCTCTTTGTCTTTCTCTCCTCCTCTAGCTGCTGACAAAGTAGCATGATCCCAATGTTCCCCACCTTTGCTTGCTATTCAGCTTGCTTTAATATGTTAAAAAGTATGAGTGCCACTGTTTAGAAGGAAGAAAATAAACCAGAAGAATTGCTTCTA
>JAODAL010004710.1:110000-152579 GCA_025379985.1 Phyllomedusa bahiana
TTCCCCATTATTTTAAAGGGAATGACCATTCGACCTCTGGTGGAACTTCTAGCTGTGAAAAAAAAGCAGGAAAGCAAGCGTTCGATTAATGAAGAGATCCATACACAGGTAAATAAAAGTAATCTTGCAGTACAACGTTGCACTTTTGTTAATAAGAAGAGACAAGCTTTTATGCGTCTTGTACAGTGCCTCTCAGCTGCCAATAATACAGCTTACATTTTAATTTGTTTGATTCCCTGAGGAAAACTCAAACCTTTGATGTACTATAACCAGTTGCTGACTGCATGTTGACTACATATGTCCGGGCCATCAGTTTTTATATTATAGAATGACTTTGCAGAGTTTGCAGTTGCATGGCGATCCGATGAAGCCGGGCCCTTAAGAGAGAAGGCATAGACGGCTAATTAATTTACCAGTGAGGGCTGTATATACAGCTCAACAGGCAACCTATAGGTTTCCTATTTCCTGTCTGTTGGTCACGTGATCACTTTGAGTGGGTGATTGGAAGGTTTTAATAGACCCAGATCAGCTCTGCAGCCAGTGCTGGTGGCTATATTTCACCTGTAACTCGGGCTAATATGTCAGCCCAAGTTATAGGTAAAATGCCTCCCAGAAGTCCTTTTCCAATCTCTCGAAGGTTTACAGAGTGGCTAAGCATAGTCATAAAATGTGCTACATTTATTGCACCATTATTTTGACATGACTTTTTTTTATGTAAAATAAGCCAAAAGTGGTGGTGTAAGGAAGAGAAATGTGTAACACAAGATGCACTAAATAGATAGTACTACATGTGCCACTGTGATAAATGTGGTGTAGTGTCTGCCTGTCTCGTATAGTTTTTGGTTGTCTAAGTTTTAGGCAGTGTGTATGTACATGCTTGATATTGACATTTTCTCTATATAGATTTCTCTATATAATCAGTGTTTCATTTATTTGGTGGAAAATACTTCACGCTGTGGGGCAAATTTGAAATCATCAATCCTGAAACAAAAAAGTGACATGCTACTTCTTCGTTGCGGTACTTAACTGGGCTCCTGGTTGGACAACCAAAACATGGATAACAGTGCTGTGGAGTCAGTGCCCATTTTGCAGTCGGAGTAGTTCTAAAATGGACAGACTCACAATTGTAATAAATTGGTCCAGTTAGTTCAATGTAGTGCCAAGAGTAAGGCTAAGCTCACACGTTGTAATTGCGGGCTGTATGTCGTGAATAATTGACATGTCACTTCTCTCCCTGCTCGCCATATTGTCCGAGCAGGGAGAGGAGACGTAATCCATAGTTCTCTGTGAGAACTCTGGATTACTGTAATGACTGGGAAGTATCTCGCCCCGTATTTAGCGCAGTACAGCGCGAAATACGGGACGAAATACGTCCCAGTTTTAGCTGTGTGAACATTGCCCAAGAGGAATTGGGTCTTGCCATTGCTACTGCTGCCATATCTTCAGCCTCATCAAATTAATTGAATTTTGAAAAGTATTTGGAGGACGTGGAGCAGGCACAGTGTTGCCACGGGGAAAAATTCCGCTCCCATAGCAAACAGATTGACTGACTACATTTCAGCAAACTTTTTCACTTGTTCTCAAAGAAGTAGGAGTTCAACCATTCATCAGAACTAACTGTGCATTCCTTTATAGCCTGACATGGTTAGAGATGTTGCCCAAGTATTGACCGTTTTGCCACCAAGCCAAGATAGTATAGAGAGGCTGTTCTCTAGCCTGGAAATAAAAAGATTAGATTTGAGATCATCTATGAAGAAGGATCTGATGGAGGCGATACTATTTATCACAACAAATTCATAGACTTAACAAATGTTGTTCAGGACATTTTGCCCACTTACTGCATATTTACAAGTTTTTTGCATATTTAAGTTTTTTTTTGTGTTCTAAAGTTATATCCAATAAATATATTTTACACTAACAAGCAACAGGGTAACAATATTTTGAACTTTTGACTTCCAGGCTCCATATCTCCCCATCCACTACAACTTTGAATGCGAGACTCCCATCATTTTATAGACCATCATCTTGGCTATCTCATACATAACTTTCACTTGCAACTATTTAGCATATGCTTAGTTCTGCAGATTTTTGTCATGTAACTGACATTGTTACTGTTGCTCCTGGTGGTGGGACAGTCTTTTTGTTCTTGTTACTACAAATTACAACCTGTTCTCACATTAATAGCTCAGTGCGTTATTAGGCTGATTCCCAAGTCAAAGGTAACTGGTTCAAGCAGCCATGAAGAAGATTTCCCAAGAAAAGAGAAGCCGCATCATCCAGCTCATCATTAGCGTCTCTGGGCAAAGAAAATTGCCAAACTGCATCATGTGAGGCCATGACAGCTGGAAGATTATGCAATGAAGTCCATCCATTCAAAAGTCAAAATATTGGAGTCAAAAAGTTGGCTCATCATAAGGTCTATTAGTTCTAACGTGACAGACACGGCAGTGGAGGTGGCTCGTATGCTTCATAAGAGTGAGATTACAGACGTCCATGCAAACACCATCCAACACACATGACACAGGCTGTGATGATGGCCCGAAAAAAGGTGAAAAGGCCTTGACTTCAATCTCGTCCTAAGAAGCGTTGGCTCGAGTTTTCAAAAAAAGTACGAAAAATGGAAGATTAGAAATGGGTGATTTGTAGTTATGAAAGTCAATAGACCAGACTCGGATGGGTGTAAATGGGTTTGGAAAAATCAAGTGAAAAGGGGCTATAACAGATCGAGAAATTGAAGAAACTGTCCGGTTCAGTGGATGAAGCCTGATGACATGGGGTTGTTTCACAGCCAAATATGTTGGATACTTGACCAGGATTGATGTTGATCTCAATGCTGAGCTATATGTGAGTGTCCTACAAGATGAATTACTTCATACACTCGAGTACTATGCAGGACTACGACCTGAAGCAGATGTCAAGGTTGGAGCATGAATGGTTCAATGGCAATGAAGTAGAGTTGCTGTATTGGCCTCCATAGTCCCCAGAACTCAACCCAATGGAACACTTTTGTGTAGAGTTGAAGAAAAAGCTGTGTTTGTACCCAAGTCCAGTCTGCACCAACATTGGGAATGTGTAGAAGAGACCTTGGATCAGATATCAGTAAAGACACGCTTGAATCTGATCCAGAGCCCAGAAGGATTCAGGAAGAGCTGAAAGTCAAAGGTGGATTTACCAAATACTAACAAAATAATAAAAAAAAAAACTAACACTTTGATTTTTAAGTGCAGAACTAAGCAGATGTCAAATTTATGTATAAGAGAAGTAAGATGATTGTCTATAAAATTATGGTAGCCTTGTGTACAAAGCTATAGTGGCTGGTAAGAAAGTCAAACCCTGAAAGTCAAAAGTTCAAAACATTGTTAACATTTTGCTGGTCAGTGTCTGTTCTATCTAAATAGCTTTATTATTGTACCATAAGGTGATAAAAGCCTCATGTAACCATTTTACTACAGTAAAGTTATCACTTAAAACATGCACCATGTATGAGGGAGTCAGGAGTCGGAGCTTTGGCTTACTGGCTCGACAGTCCTGAGGGATAAGCCCCGATGCTCCATTTGCCACTGCAAAAGTGAAGGTCTGTGGGTATTACCTCATATTTCTGCTGTAGAGTCGAGGGGAAAAATCAGCATACACAAACCCTAACAGCCTCGCCCATCTCCCCTAAGTGTGTGTATTTTCAGTCAAGGAACTCTTCTCATGACCTGGACAGTTGTTATCTTAAGCAGACTGAATCATGGGATGAATTGCTGCACATCCGTCCAGTAGTTGTTTTCTTTCCTCTCGTAACAAGTACTTCCCTTTTCATACAGTGGTGTATGTTGTGAACAAATCGTGTGATGTGTTTTTATGGCTTTTTAACATTGTGTAACAGCCCTTTTTTAGCTTTTATTTAGACATTTTTGAAGAATTATTCCAGGCTCACGGATTACCATAGGGCAAGGTTCGAGTTACTTGGGCAGGCCATTGCCCGTTAAAGTGTCAGTAGACAACACAGCAGGTCATCCAGCGCTCTGTAAAAGGAGCAATTTATACTGGACAATTCTTAAGGGGATGTGATGTAAATCAGTTTGTACTCCGATCTACAGCTGCTTTCACAGCCTGGGAGGTGATTGACTGGGTTGTCTGCCTTTTTCAAAAAACATGCAAGCTCTTCTAGACAGGGTTTTTTCTTCAGTCATCCTCACAGATATCACCACCAAGGTTTGAATCCATACTCAAATAGGGTCAGGGAACACAAAGCAGATGAAAGTCCCTCAAATGAGAGAGGACTGGGCAGGGATCTAAGGTCACTATGGCCTTTAAGGTTTTTTTTATTCACTGTGTAGTGGATATTTATTAGGGCTCCTGGCCTTTTGGCTAGGACTTTCCCATCCTGCTGCACATCTTTGGAGGTTATGCTGCTTGAATTTTTTAATGGTGCTTTGGCCCTTTTGGGAATATTTGTCCAGCATTTGTGGCATATTTGTGGCAAGGCATATGTTTCTACAGCAAGAGAAATTAGAAAACTATATGAAAAAAGGAAGAAGCAGGCTACTGGATTCCTGTCCAACACCTGACCACAATCTATACAAAAAGCAGCTCATGCTGAAATACTTTTTAATATGGCAAGGAGAAAACTATAGCTTATAATGTGGTGTGCTGATACTGTTCAAACATCGGAGCTATGTCCTTTTCCATTTGAAGGGGGATATCTGAACCCACTCTGAACAAATTACTCAAAAGCGTTGCTAACCAAAAAAAAGAAACTGATTGAACCCAAGCAGCCCAGGTGAAAAACTTCTATTTTCCCTTTCCAATAGCCATAAGAGTCCACAGTAGAGGGCAAGAAAGGAATGTGAAATTATCCAAAAGGGGGCAAAGGAAAGCATATTCTTCTCTGCCCGAAACCAAGAATAACAATGATAACCAAGATGAATATAAAATCTCAATGTTTTACAAGGAATGGAAAAGATTAATTATTTCATTTTTGGACAATTAGGACTATTTGAGATGGGTACAAGATAATATTTTCCTCTTAGGGTGCGTCCCGACGGCACAGGTCAAATATCGGTCAGTTTATCCAACCGGTACTTGTCCGGTTTTTGGGCCGTGCCCACGGCTGCAAAGGGACGGTTTTTCTCCGCGATTAGAGGAGAAAAGCCCTCGCCCTTCACATTCACTTGTTCATAATCCATCCGAAAACCGGACGTTAGAATGAACAAGCACAATGTTTTTCGGGCGGCCGGAGGTTTGAAAAACCGCCAGGCGGAAAACCCATGCAGTGGGGACTGCTGCACGGGTTTTCCATAGAGGCCTGTGTAAAAGTTTGCGGCTGGTTTTTCAGACGGTTTGCAAAACTGCAAACCGCTGGCGTGAGGACATGTCCTTACCCTACAGCAAAATGTGTTTTCTCAAACCTTCAATTTCCTATCCTTCAGATGGAGCTAAAAGGTATATTGCCAAAACCCTAAGGGTATGTTCACAAAGCGGTTTGCGGGCCGTATTTTGTGGTGTAATTGCACTGCAATATCCCTGAAGTATGGCTCATAAATACGGTAATTCATAGCTTGAGTGAATGGGGGCCAGGGCAGAGCGTTTTAGAAATGCACACTGGCCGGATCGTACTTCTAAAATACCAGGCGTATAGCGGT
This sequence comes from Phyllomedusa bahiana, assembly GCA_025379985.1. NCBI lineage: Eukaryota > Metazoa > Chordata > Amphibia > Anura > Hylidae > Phyllomedusa > Phyllomedusa bahiana. Next base: position 115,631 of record JAODAL010004710.1, read on the forward strand.
GCACACAGTACACACTGCTATACGTCTTGAAGATGCTGTGTAAACTCACCCTTAGGGATTTAAGAATAAGGCTCAAGATTTATTTATTTTGACTTGTTCCTATTGGGAGTTAAAAAAAAAAAATAAAATAAAAAATTGGTGCCAAATGACCCCTTTTTCAGATTCTTCACATTCAGTTACTATTAATGTTGTCCTACAGCAAACCTTTTAAGGCATCTGTCTCCCAGCAATGGTACAGCTTTTTTATTTTTGGAGACCAAATGCTTTTTAGGAGGCACTTAAAGCATCAAACTTTATCATATTGGGGTCTCTGACTACATTACAGTGTTTGCCTATTTTCAGGCACAAAACCTCCATCTAAAAAGATTATGCAGTCTGCAAACCTGCTACCTATAGATTTAAATCCAAATGAGTAGAGTCTGAAGGATCACGTGTTTTAGCTGATTATTCAGAGATGGAGTCTTCTGCCAATAGACTTCTTTGTATCTCTTCTCTGGGAGTAGTTACTCAAGCAAAACTCACTAGCTTGTCTTCCTATTTTACATCTGCCAAATTCTTAAGACCTACTGCACCAGGTTCCCAAATATTACCAGAGTCCTCAGTCATACTATCTTGCCTGATTTCTTCCATATACCTTTGCCTGATTCTATGGCCAGTAAAAGATCAATCCAGTTGAAAAATTACTTGTTACCTGTAATTTTGGTTTCTAAGAATCCTAAATTTTGTGTTCTGTTCAATAGTTATCTGTAAAATACTCATGTAATATGTTGTGGAAAAGCTTTTAACATAGGTTTCCTGTACTTATTATTACATAGTTAACCCTCTGAGGTGCTGTTCCAGAGAATTCCTTGAAACCGAATTATTGGTAACATTAAAGGTCTTGAGGTACAGTTTTTCTCCTTGTAGAGACTGCCAGCTAGCATAGGTAGTCCTGTAGGCCAGTCAATGAATGCAAAATAGCTTTCCTCCAGAAGTTTCAAAGTTCTAATGTCACCTTATTGGAGGTAAGCACTCTCTAAAGCTATGTCTACATAGCACAGTTTTTCTGTCAGATTTTCAGCGGTTTTTAGTATTTAGAAACCTCTGAAAATCTGACTGAGAACTTTTCACATAGACTGCCTGAAAAACTGCCCGAAAAACCATGGCAAAAGTCTCAACAAAAAACTAAAAAACACCCAAAAAACCTGTCGGAAACCCAGTTGCTTTGGACAATTATCTGACAAAATACTCAGGTTCAAAGCGAGTTTGATGTTTTGACACATGACATATGATGTCATCACACTCATTAACTATTGGTTAATGGGTGTGATGAGGTAATATGTCATGTGACATGTTTTTACCAATTTGGTTGGTCTTTTGTACATTTAAATCTGTCTGTTTGTACTCGGTATGCTATGATGAAGGGCCCCTGAGGCCTGAAATGCGCAATCTGAATTTGTCCTTCTGTGTATCTTAACCCGACTATCTTCAATAAAGCTGCTACTATTTTGGAAAGCACTGGATTACCTCCTTCTCCTTTGCTGTTTTGGATCCGTGCGCTCCAGGGCGTGTGAGCTGAAATTGCTTCTTTCCTTTTGACATACCAGAGAACAGCTCTTCTAAAACATCCCAGATGTCAAACATGCCTGAGCGGACATTATCATTTGCCTGAAATCTGTGCCGTAATCCATGATGCGTTCAGGTTTTTCTGCAAATTTTAAATCCTGGTATTGTAAAATTTGTGGCAAATTCTGAAAAATAAAAATCGGCCATAGCATGCATGAATGTTACTGTCCATGGTATGCACTTTTACTGATAATCTGCAGTGCTTGGACGTGTGCTGTAATTGCAGATTTTTAGTGTAGATTCCCAACTGAAAATCCGTAACTAACATACAGTTGATCCACTGTGTGTGTACATGCCCTTATTTCTGTACCTTGATAGGATCATTGCAAGGGTGCTGTCATCACTGCCACTTGGACATTGCTGTTTGCTTGATTGGTGAACTAGCTACACTTTTATGTGCATTGACTGCGATCTTGGCTCCTTTTGTAAGGATGCTGTCTTTTACACTATATATATATATATATATATATATATATATATATATATATATATATATATATATATAATATATATATCTATATCGGAATCCATAAATTGTGAATTTGGTAGTAGTCTGTTTACTGCAGCTTGCACTACTGTTGCAGTTTTTGTTACTAAACCTGATTAACACCTTATTCACCAAGCCTGAAAAGTTTTTAATGACCAGCTACATTTTTTGCCCCCCTGCATTACAACAGTCATAACTTTTTTTATTTTTTGATGATGCAGTTCTATGAGGACTTGTTTTATGCCAGAGAAGTTTTATTTTTGGAGGGTGTAGTTTAGAGTTTACGTATTAGGGTATGTTCACACGGCGTGATACGTGTTTCAATCCGTCTTGTCGGACCCCAAACAGACCCAAACACGTATCTATTAAATAGCAGTGTAATTTATATTGCATTTGGATCCGTCTTTCAGATCTGTCCTAAGACTTGACATGTCAATCCTTGGTCAGAAAGACGCAGCAGAAGCCCTATTTTAAACTATAGGGAGCGATTCCGCTGCATCCAACGCACATCCAAACACGCAGCTGCGTGTTGGATACGTGTTGAATCTTCTTAGGATCCGATCGACGCAGCGTTTTTGGATGCGTTTTTCGGATCCAACACAGATCCAAAATTGTATCCAAACACGCCGTGTGAACAGGACCTTACTGCATAATTTTTTTTATTATTTTGCAGTATGAACATTAAAAAACTAAACCTTTTTCTACATTTGCTTTTTAAAATAATGTTTTACACCATTAATATTTCACACTATATAACCTGGTGTGAAAGCAGGTTATTATGGGTCTTGTGGATACCTAATATGTGTAGGTTTGGGATTTTTTGTGTAATGTATGCACAATTTTTTTATTAAATGTTTTTCTATTTTTTCTATTTTTTTTCTATTTTTTATTTTTTATTTTTTTTTAAATCCCATTAAGGGATAACACACAGTGTGTCCTGAGAGCAGGCTTGCTATGCAGACAGGCCTGGGGCTACTCTAGGTCCCCAGGGATCAGATGCTTCCTCTGGTTCCTGCATTCACAGAGACTGCTCTAGGAACGATGCTGGGAGCCACAACCCATTCTGTTGGCTGAAATGTCTTTTGGCATCACTGCAGACAGTGAACACGATCTACACGCCATCAAAAGACACTGGGTAGTCATTAAAGTGTTAAAATTAAAGGGGTTGTCTCACTACAAAGATTGCTTTTTATGTTAAAAATCTTGCAGAAATAAGTCGCTTTGCAATATGTGTCCATTAAGTGTCCTACCTATTCCTAGATATCCCCTCTTGTATGGGCTGCATCACCTCCTCAGGTCTCTATAGCTACAGACCTGTTCAGTCTTTCATGATAGGCTGCCAGCACTGGTTGCTATAGCTACAGACCTGGCTTGTACTGCAGCCTAGTAGAAGCCAGTAAACACGCCGCTGAATTTAAAGTGAAACCAAGAAAACATTACTGAGGTGAGATGAATCCATGTAGTGAGACAACCCATTTAAGTGTTTGGAAACAAATCCTATAACTTTAGCCAGATTACACAAGGAGCAAGTTATGTGTACGGGACAAATCATCCATCTTGTAAATTACCTAACTTTTTGTCCCATGGTAAACCGCAACTTTCTTGGGGAATGGTGGTTTAGCTTTTTAACGCATCTGGAGTTATGAAGCATTAACTTGCTTAAAAGTGAGTGTATATGGTTATAAGATACATTTATGAGCCCAGATTTTATTATTTATTATTATTTCTAGTTCCTTGATCATCTTTTGACTGGGATTGAAGACATATGTGGTCACTATGGCCATCATCATTGGAAGGACAAGTAAGTCACATTGTTTAACTCAGTCACTGTTCATTATTAAATGTACTTGTTTGTGTGATACCTTATTTCAGTACTATTCCTGAACTGGCTGGCATGTGTAGGATCTAGAGAAGGAAAAAAGAACTTTTCTGTCAGTACCTTCCACCTCTCTTTATGGGTGAACCTATTTTATTATGCTAGAATAAAAAGAATTGTTTTTTTTTTTTTTTTTTTTTTTTTTTTTACAAAAACATAACCAACTATTTTATACATTTTTAAACATCTTTGTTGAAAAGTATATTTTTTAAGGGCTTGTCCAGGATTAAACCACTGTTTCTCGGAAGGGAGCATACTCTTTTTCTAACTCTGCACAACCCACCTAGGGTGCGTTCCCACGGCAAGTGCCAAATACCGGTTGGTTTATGCGACCGGTATTTGCACTGTTTTGCGGCCGTCCCCACGGGGGGGGGGGGGGGGGGGGGGGGGCGGCTTTTCTCTTTGACGAGCGGGGAAAAGCCCTCCCCCTTCACATTGACTTGCACATATTCCGTCCGAAAACCGGACGGAAGAATGTGCAAGTACAATGTTTTGCGGGTGGCAAAACCGCCGGACGGAAAACCCGTGCAGTGGGGACTGATGCACGGGTTTTCCATAGAGCACCATTGTGCTCATTTTCGGTCGGTTTTCCAGGAGGTCTGCAAAACCGCAAACTGCCTGAAAAACCGGCCAAAAATCCGTGCAGTGGGGACTTTCCCTTACTGTGTTCTGTATCTTAGGTCTGCTTCTAACAGAATGTTAGGTAGGAAATGCCTTGCATATTAGGAGTACCCCAGTTGTTGTTTTTTTTTTTTGTTGTTTTTTTTTTTTTAACTCGAAGTAACAAAAAAAAAAAACTCCCCTTATGGTTCCATTCTAGAAGTGTCAAAGCTGAAACATAGCTGTATGAATTGGCAAGTAGGGGCTATTTCATTGCATTACAGCAGCTTTATTCCAATTTTAAAGGAAAAAAAACTGAAGAACACCAGTATTTTGCTCTGAATATGAAAACTTACAGATCTTGAGCATGGCCTATCTTGCCATTTAAGGTATTTTTGTATGGAAAGCATACTTTACCACTAGTTTATTGTTGTTGCATTCCATTGTCCATTTGTATATGAATAATCAGTGTGTAATTTCAGTATTCAGTGTGATGGCATAACAAAATGTCTCTCAATGCAGATTGAACCGCTTCAATAAAACTTACGTGAAGAAGTGCCTTATTGCAGGGGAGAGGTCTACAGAGCCACAGCTCATCGCCTTCTATCACAAAATGGAGATGAAGCAGGCAATAGAATTGGTGGAGAGTGGTGGTATTGGAAAGATCCCATCTGCTGTATCTACTGTATCCATGCAGTAAGTGCAGGTTCATGAAAATGCATTGTAATAATTTATTAGGATATAATTCTATGCAGATTAAATGAACCTAAACTATTGTTTAGTTGGAAAGTTTGTGTTTGGGCTGACCAATCTTTCTCGGTAGGAATATTCAACCAAAGCCTAAGCCATCAGATAGAGTAATTCCAACGCTATCAAAAGTCAAAGAGGAGGAGATCCGTAAGATCCTCCGCAACAATTTACAGAAGACAAGACAAAGGGTGAGATGATTTGAAAAGATCTCCGCTCCTTATCTTCATTGCATGCAGTATTTAATATGTAAAAAAAAAAAAAATCTCCCTGCAATAAAAATATTTTTTTAATTTTAACATAGCTACGCTCTTACAACCGACACACGTTGGTTGCTGATCCATATGAAGAAGCTTGGAACCAGATGTTACTCAGAAGGCAAAAAATGCATCAAATAGATCATCGGGTAAGTGAGTGATGTAAACCAGGAATTTGTACTGTGAAAGACTTTGCAATATACTGTAGCCTTCCTGCGCCACTGACCCTGACTTTTACAGATCGTGATATGACATGTTTGCAATGTTGCTGCTCGTTGTGCACAATACATAAGTCTAGCGTTTTATTTTTGTACTTTCAGAGCATTCAGACCAATTCTTTTAACCTGGGAAAACTGTTTTGACAGCATTGTAGCATACCGTGTTTCCCCGATAGTAAGACAGCATCTTACATTCTTTTTACCCCCAAAAGTCCCAGTATGTCTTACTTTCGGGGTATGTCTTATATAGGGCAGGTATAGGGCCAGCTGTAGCAGGTATAGGGCCAGCTGTAGGCAGGTATAGGGTCGCTGTAGGCAGGTATAGGCTCGCTGTAGGCAGGTATAGGGCCGTGCATGTAGGCAGTGTACTATAGGGCCAGCTGTAGGCAGGTATAGGGCCAGCTGTAGGCAGGTATAGGGCCAGCTGTAGGCAGAAAAACACTTACCTGGCTCCCCCGCTGCCCTCCGTGCCCTCTCCCGCGCGCGCCCCTCCTCGCTGCTCCGGCCTCCCGCGCGCTCATCCCGCACAGGCAGTGACGTCATCAGGCCGCGCTACGTCTTACTTTCGGGGTACGTCTTACATTAGGCGACCTCCCTAAGACACCGCTACGTCTTACTATCGGGGGTGTCTTACTATAGGGGAAACAGGGTAGTGCTTTAATACCACTGATCGGAATAAATGATGCTCCAGCAGTGCACAAGAAATCCTAATAAATATCAAAATTTTCTGACGTGGAAGCATATAAATGAGCTCTTTCCTATTGTGATCAAATAAATGTAATGGGTGTGGACTAGGGATAAAAAAAAAAGTTGTAGCTAAATTTAAAAAGTAGTACTGAATTAAGATTACTGTCTAAAGAAGTGTCAATTGTTTTCCTGCATTTGTTTTAGGCCGTTAATTATTTAACTGTTCCTGCACACAAGTTGGATTCACCTACACTTTCCAGAGCAAGTGTGGGTTCAGGTAAGCGGAGTGATTAACATATGTGGTTCGTGTTTGTGTGTGTGTGTATGTACATATGAAACTTGCCAACTATGAAAGTGGGCTTTAGACCCTTTTCCCAGAAGTCTCTCGAAGATTGCAGGAAAACAAGTGTCAATAGATATATCTATCTATCTATCTATCTATCTATCTATCTATCTATCTATCTATCTATCTATCTATCTATCTATCTAGAGATTAGATATAGAAATCTTTATATACATAGAGAGATTATATAGAGATATATAGAGAGCGAGAGAGAAAATATATATAGAGAGAGAGATGGATATAATAGAGGTCTATATATGGAGAGAGAGAGAAAATATAGATGGATACCTCAAAAACATAAAAGGAACACTAGTACCACAACCTAGATCTCAATGAATGAAATATACCAGTTGTGATTCTTTTTATGGGTTGTCTTCCTAATTGCCTATAATTTCTAGAAATTTATTCGCATTCAGTGTTGTATCATAACTGGACAGGTTGATTTCACAGAAGTATGATTTGACTTGGAGTTGCATTGTAAGGGCTTGTCCCCACTACACAGATTTTCCGGCGGAAAAACCAGCCGAAAACCCGTGCTGTGGGGACATGCCCTAAGTGTTCCCTATATATTTTGACGTGTGTGTATGTGTGTGTGTATATATATGTGTATGTGTATGTGTATGTATGTATATATATATATATATATATATATATATATATTATATTATATATATATTTACTTATATACATATATATTATATATACATATATACATATACATATACATATACATATATACATATAATATATATATATATATATAATATATATATATATATATATACTATCATACATACATACATACACACACACAAATATATACATACAGTCTGGGGAAAAAAAGAAAGTACATCTGCTTTGAATTCTACAGTTTTACATATTATCAAAAAATAATGAGCTTCTGAGGTAAATACAATCTCAGCTGAATAACCGCACAACAGATTCCTAAGACTCATTATTAAGGTTACAAAAATGAAGCTGTTTGAGAAAAACTGCACCCCATAAATCACGAGCTTTTAGCAGCAATAACTTGAAGTAGTCTTTTTTTGTCTCACTTTATCAGTCTCTTACATACACATACCTTTCTTAACAAACCCACTACAGCATTTTAATGAAGTAGAGGTCTGGACTTTTATTGGGCCATTACAACATCTTGATTCTTTTCTTTTTCAGCCATTCTGGTATAGATTTGCTGGTGCTTGTGATCATTGTCCCGTTGCATGATCCAGTTACAGCTCCGTTTTAGCCGGTGGATAGGAGGCCTTACATTAGACTCTAGAATGCTTTAGTATGTAAGAGAGTTTATGGTTCACTCCAGGTATCCTCAAACTGCTGCCCTCCAGCTGTTTGGAAACTACAACTCCCATCGTGCATTTATATAATTTATAACAGTGGGAATGATGGGAGTTGTAGTTTCCCAAAAGCTGGAGGGCTGCAGTTTGAGGATGCTTGGTTTACTCGGTGACTGCAAGGTGCCCCAATTCTGAGGATGCAACAAAAAGCCCAAATCATTTTATATGCTGTGTTGGGGTTTTGCCAAACAGACCACTGTGGATTATGGGCATACATTTCCACTTTGGTCTTATCTGTCTAAAGGAGTTTGTTCCATAACCTTGGGGTTTATTCAGATGCAACTTTACTAACTTAAATGGGTATTCCCATTTATAAAACTTTACTCCTTAACTGGCATTAAGACGACACAAACCTTAAACTTGTGGTATATTTTGAACTGCATTAATTCTGTACTGCTGGATGTATCATTTTAAGGTTCTTTAGTGTACATTTTGCTGAAACTGTAACCCCAACTACTACGTCAAGGTAACTTTTATTAGGTGGAACTTGATCTGTAGAATCTCCTCTATTGGGGTTAAAGCTTAAAATGCATTCTGGGAAATAAGATCCAGCTACACTGATTAAAAGCACCTCAAGCAAATGGGAAGAGTTCTTGACTGAAATGAGGGCAGCCACACCTCCAAATGTACTTGAGAAAAACACAAAGTTAGCACTCAGTAGCAGCTGAAGGCAAATATATGCTACAAATGTGACAGCACCCAGCAGGCACTAAGACCATGCAGTCACTGAATTTGTGGCATATTTTGAACTGCATTATTGCTTTACTACTAAATGTATACATTTTAGGTTTGTAGTGCACATTTTGGTAAAATTGTTAGCCCACTTAGCACGTCAAGCTAACCTTATCAGGTGGGACTTAACTATGGGACTAAACCGTTTGATCAAAATGTCACGCAAAGAATCTAAAATTTTTTCACTCAGTAAGACAGTTCAAAACATGCCACAAATTTAATGTTCGTATGGTCTTGGTGCCTGCTGGGTGCTGCTGTGTTCATAGTAAGTATTTGCATAAAGTACAGGCCTTTGGGTGTTTTATTTTTTTTTAGTAGTCAGTACATTTAACATACACTGAAAATTGAGTGGGAACACATCTAGTTACGGCAGTCAGGAAAGTACTGTTAGAGTATGTTCACATGGCTTATTTTGGGGTGCATTTCGCTGCGTATTTCGCGCCATACTGCGCTCTAATACGAGCGAAATGCGCCCCATAATTACCGTAGTCCACAGTTCTCACAGAGAACTATGGATTACACCTCCTCTCCCCGCTCGTATAATACGATCATATAGTACGCACAGGGAGATAAATGACGCATCACAGCAGTATGCGCCGATCAGCGCTACTCCCTTTACGCCACTCAGTTACACCGTGTGAACATACCCTTAAAGTGTTTTACAAAAGGTAGAAGTTTGTAGAAGGACGGATGGATGTTAACCCCAGTAAACTTATTCCTTGTGTCTAATGTGCACATAAAGTGACTCTTCAGCAGTGCTCCTTCCTCCTCTCAAGCTCTTGGAAGAGTTAGGCCTCTTTCACACGGCTTATTTGGGCACGGATTGGCGCCGTACTCCGCGCTGGATGTGCGCTTCAGTACGGCGCCAATCCGTCCCTGTCATTACGGTAATCCACTGCTCTCATAGAGAACAGTGGATTCCGTCGCTCCTCCCCGCCCGGCGGATTCGCCGAGCGGTGAGAAAGTGACATGCACATTATTCAGGCACAATACGCGCCGTGGATAATGCAAGTCTATGGGGCCCGGGAACGGAGCCCCCGCCGCGCTCCGGCCCCGCCCCCATCCCGCCCCTTATTCACGGCGCATTTGTGAGCTCAATACGGCTCACAAATCCGTCGGGAATAAGCCGTGTGAACACGGCCTTACTCTTTGTACATGATCTACATTTAATCCAGCGCTGTTCCCACAACTGCAGCACCAAAGAAACACTGCTTACGTCAGATCAGGTACAGTGGGGGGAAAAAAGTACCATATATACTCGAGGATAAGCCGACCTGAATATAAGCTGAGGCACCTACTTTTGCCACAAAAAACTGGGAAAACTTATTGACTCGAGTATAAGCCTAGGGTGGAAAATGCAGCAGCTACTGGTAAATGTAAAAAATAAAAATGGATACCAATAAAATTACATAGGCAGGTATAGGCAGTTTAAGTCCCCACCACCACCACCACCATAGGCGGTATGGGCAGTTTAATGTCCCCCCCCCCGTAGGCAGTTTAATGTCCCCCCCCCCCATAGGCAGTTTAATGTCCCCCCCCCCCCATAGGCAGTTTAATGTCCCCCCCCCCCATAGGCAGTTTAATGTCCCCCCCCATAGGCAGTTTAATGTCCCCCCCATAGGCAGTTTAATGTCGTCCCCCCCCCATAGGCAGTTTAATGTCGTCCCCCCCCCCATAGGCAGTTTAATGTCGTCGTCCCCCCCATAGGCAGTTTAATGTCGTCGTCCCCCCCCATAGGCAGTTATTGTCGTCCCCCCCCATAGGCAGTTTAATGTCCCGCCCCCCCCCCCATAGGCAGTTTAATGTCCGTCCCCCCCATAGGCAGTTTAATGTCCGTCCCCCCCATAGGCAGTTTAATGTCCGTCCCCCCCATAGGCAGTTTAATGTCCCCCCCATAGGCAGTTTAATGTCCCCCCATAGGCAGTTTAATGTCCCCCCATAGGCAGTTTAATGTCCCCCCCCCTTTTGCAGTTTAATGTCCCCCCCATAGGCAGTTTAATGTGTCCCCCCCCCCCCCGTCCCATAGGCAGTTTTATTGTGTGCCCCCCCCCCCCCCCCCCCCACGTCCATAGGCAGTTTTATTGCCGTCCTTCCGTCCCATAGGCATTTTATTGTCCGTCCGTCCGTCCATAGGCAGTTTTATTGTCCGGCCGTCCGTCCCATAGGCAGTTTTATTGTCCCTCCCGTCCGTCCCATAGGCAGTTTTTATTGTCCGTATCCGTTCCCGTCCCAATAGGCAGTTTTTATTGTCCGTCCGTCCGTCCGTCCCATAGGCAGTTTTATTGTCCGTCCCATAGGCAGTTTTATTGTCCGTCCGTCCGTCCCATACGCAGTTTTATTGTCCGTCCGTCCGTCCCATAGGCAGTTTTATTGTCCGTCCGTCCCATAGGCAGTTTTGTTGTCGGTCCGTCCGTCCCATAGGCAGTTTTATTGTCCGTCCGTCCATCCGTCCCATAGGCAGTTTTATTGTCCGTCCGTCCGTCCGTCCCATAGGCAGTTTTATTGTCCGTCCGTCCGTCCGTCCCATAGGCAGTTTTATTGTCCGTCCGTCCGTCCGTCCCATAGGCAGTTATATGTCCCCCCCCCCCCATAGGCAGGTTATAGGCAGGTTATATGTCCCCATAGCCAGGGTATAGGTAGGTAAATATCCCTTATAGGCAAGTATATGTCCCTATAGGCAGGGTTTAAAAAAAAAAAAAAAATACAAGCACTTACCTTGGTCCCTCGCTGCTCCGACTCCAGTCTTCTGGCACAGGCGGGGCGTGGTGACACAGCACGCTGCCTGTGCCGGATACTCCGGAAGGCCGCAAGCCTGCGGCCGACCGGAGTTCACTGTGGAGCAGGGAGCACTCACTCTCTGCTCCGCAGTGTTATCTGTATAGGCTCCCGTAGAGAAATAGTGAAATTGTAATACTGTGATTTTACTGAAAAGTATTTGCAACCCTGTGTAGCATGGAGCTCTAGTATATTGGGATCGCTCATCGAATTCACTGAGCTCACGCAGTCTTTTTTTGGAAAACCTATGTGGAACATGGTAAATCTTCTGCCACAGAAACTAATGTTACAAACACTTTTGAAGGAGAATGGTTTCTAGTTTTATTAACCTGAATGGAAGAAAGATGTTTTTTTTTTTTTGTTGTTGTTGCTGCTTTGTCCTGAATTGTAATTGTGTTACTGTTTATACACACCTACATAAGTGTTTAATTACAGAGTAATTAACAGCTCTTTTACTAATTCATTAGTGGGTCTTGTGTGATAGTATCAACTTATTAGTTGCATTGCAGTCTCGCTGAAATTGGCTTCAGACTCCTCTTTGTTTCTAACTTAAATGTTTTACTTGTTTGTTCTTCTACTCAGATCCTATCGCTTACGAGCCAAAGTCAAATTCTGAGAATCTTCCAGTCATCACCATTGACCCAGCTTCTCCTGAATCTGTGGATCTTATTGATGAGACTCAAGAGGAAGGAGAGGATGATGGTGGGATCACCATGGTAGCCCGAGAGCCCCCTTCACCTGGAGCAGATGATGTGTTTGGTCCTAATGAAAGCCCTAACGCCCAACGTTTGCAAAGATGTTTGAGTGATCCTGGACCCCAACCTGAAGAAAACCAGCCTTTCTTACCTAAAGAAGAGTGATGTCTATATAGCTGGACTTTAACAAATGAGACACAGGCAATAGTTCTTTTACACTCCTCAGACCTTTCCTACAAATCTGTTTTGCATTCATGCTTTTTTCATTCAGTCTTTACAGGGAAATTGCCATGACATTTTCCGCTCCTAAACCGCCAGTAATGCCTTATCCTGTAGGAGAATAGGTAAATAAACATATCCTTACAGGGGGTGTCCAACTTTAATTTTAAAAATAAAAATGTGCTACAGCTGTATAATAACAAACAGAAAAATGTACTCCCGCCATTCCAGTGCTGAAGCTGCTGGCGGTGTCCCCTTGTCTGTTATTACGTCCTGTTAAGCAATTGGTGCCTGACTTCCGCAGCAAATCAATGGTTTCAGTTGGAATGTGCCATTAACATGACATCACTATTCACGCACCATTCAGTTCCACTGATGCCAAGAAAATGTCATGCGAAACCAGCTTCTGTCACGTGCAAGCTGCGGAAGAAGAAGCAAAGTGACCCGAGAATACCATCATCAGCTTCAGCATCAGTGTGTGTATGTATGTATGTGTGTGTGTGTGTATATAATATATATATATATATATATATATATATATATATATATAATTTATTATAATTGGTATATAGATATATATTTCAGATAGATGTATATAATATATGTATGTGTGTTGTGTATATATATATATATATATATATATATATTATAATTGGGTATATAGATATATATTTTCAGATATGAGTGTATATAATATATGTATGTATATATATATATTTATGTATATATATATATATTATATATATATATATATATATATATATTTATGTATATATATATATAATTTCTACAGCTATAGCCCATTTTTGTATTTTTAAAATTAAATTGAATGTCCCCTTTGACTACATTGTTTGTTGCCGCAGTAACTAATAAAGAAGGTTTAGCATGGCATGTGCCACTTGTATATTACCTGTAAAAAAAAAAAAATCATGGTGTCATGCCAACTGTCCTGAAGAGTCTTGCTGGCTGGTCTTTCTAGATTAATTGATATGTATTATATATATGTATTATAAGGCAGCTCTGGGGCAATGAGACTAGCCTTAGCTTTATCTGCACACTGCACCAAATGCTGCCCATGCTAGCTTGCAATGCTGCATCCTGGAAGGGAACAGGAAAGGCATGTTTAGGGACCAGCCAGCATGACTCTTCAAGAGTTATGTATAATGTTCTGTTCTATAACTTTGTCATAATTTATGCTGCAACGGACAATTTATACAGGGGCATTTAAAAAAAAAAAAAAGAAAACTTTTTGAGCGATTTTGGTGCCTAAATGTGGTGACAGGTGTTCTTTAATTTGAGACTTTATCACCTATTTATTTAGATTTTTTTTTATTTGCTTGCGTTCTCATATGCCTTCATTGCCATATTTTTATATGTATTTTTTTTTTATATTTCTAACCAAAGAAATTTGAATTGCTGTATATTTGGTGTCTTCTATAGTTTTTATTTTATTGTTCTTTTATATACATGGTGATAGGTCTTGCACTGTTCTACTAACAATCATATTAAAAAATGGATCCAAGCACTGAGGTATAGGAAAAATATCAAGCACCCTCTGTGGGCACCTATCCTGTCTACAAAGGTAACGGTTACTGTGTCTTATGCACAGATAACTTTCATTGCTTTCACTATATCTTCATGAAAGAAATAAAGCTTGCTTTTCGGCTGCCAATTCAATTGTGAATATAGAAATATCAGTGCACACTAATGTAACCCTTAGAATTCCACACACCCACCAACAAGGTAATCCAGCTTTATGGCCAGTGTTTAAAATGCTTCCCTTCCTTATTCCTTTCTTGGGGTACAAGTGACATTACAACTGTAGAATGGCACATTTTATTTACCTTTGGGTGTATCCGAAACATGTGCTTGCATTTATTCACGGTGTAGATGTGTATATTAAGCTAACTAGATGGACCAGATTCCATACATTTCAACATGGATCGCTTTTTGGGCCGGTGGGACATTTCGCCCATAAAAATGCCACTTAGTGTGCAGTTATGATTAGAGAGCAAGCACTGCGTCTACAGTTGAAGACAAATGATTGTGCAATAATAGTGCTATGTTTGTGAACGCTATTGTGAAGGAGATACATGCATGCATCATGTGCCTTTGCTCTGCACATAGAAGAATGTGGCAAGGATGAGGACAGGAGAAGTGTGTGTACATTCACGGGTGCAGAGATGCCTTTGCATGCACAGTTCTCCCACACATAGTGGTTCTTTGCAGCGTACTGTATAAAGGTGAATAGTTTTCTGGTGTCTGTATAAGGACTATGGAAGACATTTTTTTATTTGAAAAATAGTAAATAAATGTATGATTTTTAATGTGGTCTCTTTCCATGGTTTTTCTCTTGTCCTGTTCACAGGACAAGGACATAACATAATTTGCCAAGCGGCAGTGGCGACTTTGTAGCAATGTTTTTACATTCATATAGCTTATGCAAAATTATGAAAACTCTCCGTACATAAAGTATTTAATTGAGGCTTTGTTTACATAACATTTTGGGAACACTTTTGGTGTGTGGTGCTTTTGATTTCTATTTTTAGTAGGTATGACCAGGCCTCCTTCATCCAAACAAAATGCCCAATTTGAGAAAAAAAAGCCACCGAAAAGAAAGATGGTTTGTAATCCGGGATGAGCGAATCGATTTGTAAGGAAGTGGAATTTGGTTAGAAAGTATTTCAGGGAAAATTTGTATCTGAATGAAGCCGAAGTTCATAGCGATTCGCCAAGAGTTCATTTATCCGCTGTTTGTGGGGTATTCCGAGTCAAATCCAGGGTGTGTATTTCTGCCCAATACACGCCTGAAATCCATACACCCATGTTTGCCTCCTCTGGTGTCTTGGCAAAAAACTGCCATACCGCCAAGTAGGTGATTTTTACCACCAATGCTCCTCACTGAGTGACTGCTACTGCTGCTGCCTCGGTGAGCTCCTGCGCCGCTACTTTCTGGGACCTGCAAAGCAGGTGGTCTACCCCATGGCCTTTGGCTCCGGACCTCGCACTTCTGCCACCCTACTGACTCCCGTCCACACTACCCTCTTGCCTTGCCGGCTGTGCCACTGCTTGATGTGCAAGCTGCCGCCCTCTTCTACCGATGATGATGATGAAGCCCTTGCTTCACCCGACTCCTAAGAGCGATCGGCTACATCGATTAGTGTTCGCCCGTCACTGCTATTCTCCTCAACGGTCTCGTTGTACAGAGCCTGACCGCTTGCAACATAACCCCCCATGGCACTGTCCTCATCACTACTTGCCCGCCTATTGCAAGAAGCAGCGGATGTCTGCCCCACCTCTTTGCTGTCCACCGTCCTCAAATAGTTCGTCCTCGCTGTATAGTGGCGTAGAGGCCACAGCACATAGTAACTCTCTGGCTGTGGGAACCGACCGGGACAGAGGCGGGTTGAGGACAGGTGAGGGCCCCTGACCTGTTCCCAGGCCATGCCAACTAAGGGTTGTGTCTGACAAATCCACCGACTCTTGGCCGGGGTTGTCAGATGTCATCTGGGAGAAAGTGGATGATCTAGTCAACCATTCAAGAACAGTTTGCTTGGTGGTCAACATACGGCCTCTAGATGACACCGGTAGCTCTGGCCTTGTCAAGTGACCCCTGCTGTGACGTCCCCTTACTGTGCTGCGACCTGTGCCTGCTCCAGGAACCTACTATTGTGTTCTTTGAAGCTATAATAGTATCTTGCACCTCAACTCGGTTCTTTCCTTTTTTTCTTTTTTTTTAAAATATATTTTATTAGGTACTTCCATATTACATGAATACGTCAACACATTATATAGACAAATATACCATAAGTACCAACATTTTTTCATATATACTAGAACACAAGAAAAACCGTGAACAAACTAAAACAAAAAACATAAAAAGAAAATAGAACATCTAAAGCCAGTTGTCTATAGCATTAGCTGCATTACCGTTGATACGACCCAAGACATTAAAATGAAGGGGGTATTCACTTGGATTCAAAAACACAACTTTCCCCCTCCGACACCTGAGTAGAATTGGGCGGTGGCAGCCTACCCAGAGATCCAACCATAGCTTCCCTCATAAACCAACTAGTATATTGAAAAATATCTATTTATTTCGTTTTGCGTGTAAAATTTTTCTATGAAGGGTCTCCATTTTTTTGAAGAAATTTTTTGCCATTTCCTCCTTATGACGTTCAACATATAGTTGGTCGGATAGAGCGTAAAGCCTAATTTGCCCTATCACCATGTTCAGATCCGGCACCCCTGGTTCCAACCACATGGCCAACAAACATCTCTTTGCCACCATTAGTACTATATGGACGATTGGTGTCACTCTTTGACCTTGTTGCGCAAGGTGTACAATCTCACTTGTTCCCTGGCCATGTAGCAGGAACACTATTGGAGAGCTGTTTCCCGATTGGTAACCCATTGTCTCGGTTCTTTCCTGCTGGCACTGATATTACCTGGTCAGGCTGCGTTCCCACTTCACTTCTCTGGGCAGTTACGGGGGGCAAAACTGACCAAATAACTGAAGTGTGAACCGATTCTAAGAGCAGCGGCTGTCATGTGCGTGTCATGCTAAAACACAGCATTGTATCAAGACCAAACCACGCTCCCTCTGCATATTTAAGCATGGCACAATGTTCTACAGCACCCTACAGGCTCTGTGCAGCCAGGAAATAGCGTTTTGTTTTTTTAATGCGATTCGCCGCAAATAAATTCGGGTCGAAACGATTGTTTGCGAAAAATTTGGCAGATTGGCCGAATCGAATTTTTGAGAAATTCGCTCTTCTCTATTTGTAATGCATTTTATATTTCCCTATTGATTTCTAGGTAATATCTGGCCCCACAGTATGTTTCTGTGGGGAAAAAAAAGTGTTTTTTCCTGGCATTTCTACCTGAACATGCTGTGTATTACTAGATTTACAGTATTATCTGTTTTTACTACTGCTAGTTATGAGTTTTACAATACCAATTGTGTAGCTTTTAGTTTACTTTATTTTCAATAATGTAAAAAAAAAGTTTTTGTTCTGTTTTTATTTTCCTAAAACCACAGCTTCAACATGGCTGCATAGATTCTTGTCTTTAAAAGCAAACTTCAAACTCTATAGTGCCTGAACTAGAGCCTTAAGGGTATGATAACACAACTGATTTTACCAAGGATTTCGACGTGGATTTCGCATTAATTTTCTCGTCAAAATCCTCATGCAAACTTGATGGGCATTTACTTGAATGGCTAGTCCATGCTGTAGATCACACAGTGAACTGCAATGTACATTTTTCACACCATGGATTTAAAATCTGTGGCGTGGGGGAAAAAAGGAATAAACGTGTTCATTCTTTTCAGTGGATCCTCGTTGAATCTTGCTGGCGAGAGGGTATGGAGCAATGGAGCTAAACTGTGTTGGAATCAGACGCAAAAACATCTCTGTAATTGAAAATCTTTGGCAGAAATCGGATGTTTTGTGTAGGGTTTCTGCCAAGGAAACCATGTCAGAAACACTTGAGACATTTCCCTCCAACATGTGAACATACCCTAAGAAGCAAAACCATCTTTAGTCAAACAAATGCCCGTGCTCTGCTCATGTTAAGCAGTACTGCAGTAGGCCTGGCAGAGCCCATCATAAGTAGTTGAAGGGTCAACGTTCTGTGCTACTTGTAAATTGTCAACCATACAAGTTCTACAAATCTGCCTGTAAAAAGCATTTAATAATAGGGCTTTTTCATACAGGCAGCCACAGAACAAGCTTGGAAACACGAAATCTCTGCTGAAAAGTAGCAAACTTTACATCCTCAAAGTTACCCAGATAAACTGTTTTGGGGTACCAATTACGATATAGGAAAACACTACCTTTTGTGCACTATGTTGATAAATTATTTCCTTGTGTTTGAGCTTCCAAGCTTTGCAATACATGCCTAAAAATATTCTTTATTGTCATACTTCACAGCACTATTCAGACTGTGGCAAGAAATGGGATATGAACGTCTAAAATTGTGTTTTATATGGAGGTGGGGAAATTAAGACATAACAAATGTACACAGGAGAAGCAACATTTTGGCCTGGTGTAGCCCTTCATCAGGTGATATCTGGAAAGTAGAGAAGGCGGAGGAAATAAGAGGGGCACGTACAGCCTATAGCTTGCATTGCAGCCAACGTGCAGTAGAATTAGTGGCAGTGGCTACCCATCAGAAGGATGATTTCTGCTCTACGATTTACATGTAATCTCTCCACAGTCTGACACTTAGAGATAGGTGCTGCATACAAATTATGACCCGGGAGCCATTTAATCCTTTTAGCCTGTATCATTGTGTATACTTTTACTATCGTAAAGTTGTTAACTACAGCCTACTGGCCAATCAATGTTATTGTATTTTCTTAAATGTAATCCAAATGTAGGGGCTATAGCTCTCTCATTTTGAGACCATGAACAAAAGTTGTGATGAGACTGACATTTTACAGCAGATTTTATATATAATATATATATATATATATATATATATATATATATAGATATATTATATATAATATATATATATATATATATATGAGAGAGAGATATGCAGTGTATATATAAAGTAAATGATTAGTGTCTTGTGGTTCCTATTGTTCTTTGGTGTCCATACGAAGTCCTAGCAAGAACTAATTTTTACTTGCATATAAGAAGCAGCTTTTAATGATTAATACGGGATTTAGCTCCAATTGACCATGCTATGACTGGATTACCAAGTCAATGACAGGCAGAAAATGGAATTGTTTCTCCCGTGTTGTCATAATCCCTGCTCTAGCTGATTCAATTTTAGGTTAGGTAGGTAAAATTTGACTCAATAAGTCTGCCTCAAGATGTTGGTGGTTGTAAACTAATCAGTGTAATGAATAGAATCTCATTTGCGGCAGCATATGATCGTTATTGTCACTGCCTCTGTGATAAATCTTCCATGTATAAATGCACACCTGGCCATCCTGCAATATGGGTGAGCTGACTCCACACGTTGCTTTGTTATAAATGCACACCTACCATTATATAGTAGGACATAAGTTGCAGAGCAATATTTACTAAGAACAGATTATTTAGACTTGAATTTTCTCACTGTTGGCCATTAAATGACCATATTCTATCGGTAATAGGTCTAATAAAAGAATTGGTTGAAATTTATTTTTTTTTTCTAAATTTTTATTTTATTTTTTTAATTGTGGTTAAAAAGCAACTCCTAAATCTAAATTACACGTTACAATGGCCTATGATTTCAACATACAATGGTCTTCCCAGATACTGTATGTTGTAGGACCACTTTAGACCCAAACTGCAGTGGGTCATTGCTTATTTTTTGTCGCCCCCTTATTACATACTTACATAGTTAATACAGTTGAAAAAAGACAAATGTCCATCAAGTTCAGCCAAGGGTGGGAGAAGATGTGGATAAAGTGGGAGGAATGTATATGGAATTTTTTAGCTTTGTTCCAACCCTCTCCTTTCCATAGAGACTTTGGAACCCATAAGGCAAGAACCAGTCTAACCTAAAGGAATATTTCATTCCTGATCCCAAAATTGCCATCAAATTGAATGTAGACGTTTTAGTACAATTATATGAGTATTAATTATTTTCTTGAAACTCAACTATTCCTGCTGAGACCAGCTTCTCAGACAGACTGTTACAAATATTAACAGTTCTAATGGTGAAAAAGGTTTTTGTCTGCTGGAGATTGAATCCTTTCTTCTCTAAACGAAGGGAATGTCTGAGGGGGTTTTACATATTCTAGTTTTTCACCATACTTTTGGTAGGGGCCATTTATATACTTACATAAATTAATCAGGTCTCCTCGTAACTGTCTTTTCTCAAGACTAAGTTTAATTCTTTCAACCTTTCCTCATACCTAAGATGCTCCATTCCCCTCATTAGTTTGGTTGCTCGTATTTGCACTCTCTCTAGCTCCATTACATTCTTTCTATTAATTGGAGCCCTGAACTGAACAGCATATTATATACAACATTACATCCCTGTCCCGCAAGTCCATGCCTCTTTTAATACATGTTAATAGCCTGCTAGCCTTAGAGGCATCTGTTTGACATTGCATACTGATCTGTAGTCTATAATCTACAAGTACACCCAGATCCTTCTCAACAAGTAATTCTGCCAGTTTTTCACCCCCTAGGAAGTGGTCTGCAAAGTATGGCTCTACAGCTGTTGAGAAACTATAACTCATGCCCATTGATATAGATCATATAAATGTATGATGGGAGTAGTAGTTTTGCAGACCACTGTCCTAGGACATATGGTGCATACAGATTATTAGAACCCAGCTGCAGAACTTCGCATTTATCCACCTTAAACCTCATATGCCAAGTGGATGCCCAAACACACAGTATGTCCAGGTCTGCTTGCAATTTATGAACATCTTCCATAGATTGCACTACACTACATAGCTTGGTATCATCTGCAAAAATAGAAATAGTGCTATTTAACCCCCTCCACTATATCATTAATAAGTACAATGAATAAAAGAGGACCCAGTACTGAGCCTTCAGACACACCGCTTGTGACCGGGGACCACTCCGAGTAGGAGTCATTTACCACCACTCTCTGAGTACGATAGTCAGTTTTTAATCCAACTAAACACCCATTTGTAACCCAATAGATCATTTTAATTTACCCAATAGATGCTTATGAGGAAATAAACACCTTGGCAAAGTCTAAAAAACATATGGGGATATTTATCAATAGTGTCTCTTAGTTTTAAGTTAGACCAGACGGATTTAAAATTTGCTATATTTATCATAGTGCTGATAAATCTGATGCAGGTTAAAACTGTATATTCTAACTTTACACCACTAACATGTGCCCAAATTTTGCCGCAGATGAAGCTACGCTTCTATTCCCATGGAGCCACACCCGTTTGAGACCACACCCCTTTTCTCAGTGTAGGCGCAGATGTGTCTGGAAACTGTCTAAACCACGTAGTAAATGTGGTATAAAACATGTACTCCATTATTTTTGGTGCATATTATGACAGAATTCTGGTGCAACTGCCTTAATAAATGTGCCCTCCTAAATCCACAGCTGCACCCCTATCCATACTCTCTACTCACCTCTTCATATAAAAACTGATTAAGCTGTTCTGACGACTTCTGTCCTTATTCAAACCCTTACCATTATACACATGTGTTGCTGGAGAGTATTTGCAGTAGGATTATAGAAACGGATTATTGATTGCTAAATATACAGTATTTAAATATACTGTTTTCTTCCATTGAATCACATAAATTGGAATCTGATCCACTATATGGCATCAAGTGGAGCATGCTACAATTCTTTTGCAAGGGAAAGAAAAACATAAGAGCATAAATGCAATGGGAGAGTTGGAAAAGGTATCATAAAATGGCACTAATGCCCTCATTTACTAATGTGGTTGCACCAGAAAAGTGTATTGAAATGCCAGGTGGGCATGGCTTACTGTAAATTGGGTGTGTACTTAATGGAAAGTGGGCATGGCTATGATGCAACACGCTCAACCAAAATTCTGGTGTAGAAAGTAAACAACTGGTCTTATGGTTAAACCATTCTAAAGCTGCACTAATTTATCAAGCAACATGTCTAAATTTACACTGTCTAACTTTTAGACAGCAATGGTAAATGAGGGCCTAAGTCCCTGGATGTTAGCTGTATATAGAGTAGCATGACTGATCTTTAAAAAATGAATCATCTAAGATTGTATCATTTCCAACACAGTACCATAGAGATTACAACCGTTTGTGTTAAAATGTGTCACAATCCACAGAAGCTGTAGGTGGCAGTATAGTTCTATCTTCAAGTAGACTGCAATCTGTAGCTACTATATTGATTTACTCTGGCTGTATTTTACACTTAAAGGGGTTGTCTTGCTACAAGAATTGATTTTTATGTTGAAGATCTTACAAAAATAAGTCACTTTGCAACATGTGTCGATTAATGTCCTACCTATTCCAATATATCACCTCTTGTATGGGCTGCATCAGCTCCTCAGGTCACTATAGCTACGGACCTGTTCGATCTCTCCTAATAGGCTGCTAGCGCTGGTCACTATAGCTAAAGACCTGGTGCCATCAGCAGCTCAACACAGTGGGCCAGTAGAAGCCAGTAAACATGCCCGAGTTCAAAAATAAAACTGAGAAAACAGGACTGATGTTAAGATGAATTGATGTAGTGAGACAACCCCTTTAAGGCTATGTCTCCACTGCACGGGATTACGATCGTATCTTCGGCGCTTTTAGTTTTACGATCATTCCTGCGGCCCCATAGGCGGTAATAGAAAAGATGAGCTGTTTTCTCCACAGCTCGTCTTTTCTCCGTTCGTCTTCTTGCACCGGCTTATTATACAACATTTTTTATAATACGCTGGCGCTTTTCGTTTTCTTGGCGTCTTCTTATACAATTGTCAAAAAAACAAGAAGCGACCGTGTTTTTTGTAAAAAGCGTGACAAAAACCGAGATCCTTCATCGGAAATAAAACGGCCGCATTCGGGCCGTTTTTGTCCAATGCAGTGGAGACCTAGCCTAACAGAAAAACCTCTACTTCTGAACCGGAATGTTTACATTGGAGGATAGCAAACCATTTACCAATAATTTCATAGTTTTCAGTTTACAAAAAAAAAAAATCCCAGAAAACCCCTTATGTTTATGTTCTGTTACCCTCTTCATCATCATCCTACAGTAAATAAAAAAGTGCATTCATAGATGTACTAATAAAGCCGAGCATAGACTTTTAACTCTTAAAGGACCAGCCTATTTTGGCCATGGAAAATAGCTGCCATGGAAAATATGCCCTTAAACAAGGGGGAAAAAAGTCACTGGAAAAAAGTTAAAGAAATAGTTTTTAAAAATATATACACATACACTTAATTATAAGCTATATAAATTTATCACCATAATTGTACTGACCCAGAGTATAAAAGTAACATGCAATTTTTGTATAAAACAAGGTACAAGCGCCTATCTTAAAAACCTTCAAAGTTGACAGTGATCATAATGCCAAAAGGAACCTTTCTGCTATATCCTTTAATGTATGTTCTGAAAATAAAAACTGTAAGAAATTGAAATCCACGCTACCTTATTCAATATATACACTCCCAAAATGAAAAACAATGTCTTTCAAAGTATTAGTCAATGTGAATATATCAAGTGGATATATTTGGTTGTATTGAAGTTTTTAAAGCTGACTGCTACTTTTGAAAGATATTGTTTTTCATTTTGGGAGTGTATATATTGAATAAGGTAGCGCGGATGCCGACATTCAATTTTTACCACATGGTGAACAATGTAAAAACACACCCAAAAAAACAATGTTGGTGTTAAGGTTTTTTTGTTTGTTTTTTTTCCCTCCTCTCCATTTCACTCTTAATAGATTAAAATTGTACATTACATGGTATTATTAAACTATACAACTGTTCACACACAAAAAACAAGCCGTACAGTTTTGTTGCCAGAAAAATGTGATCACTACTCAAGTTTTGACTTTCGACCACAGCTACTTCTGTCTGCAGACGTTCTTACAGCCTTTGCATGCTGTAATTTGATCAAGGAAAAATAGATCTCCAGAAATCCATCAACTCAGGAATTCTGGTCACATCTCTACATTTTGCACACCAAGAATCATTCCCCTTTGGAACCCTGTCAGATCTGATGTTATGCCCTTAAAACAAATAATCAGATTTTTAGAACATCACAACTAATGAGGTTTATCAATAGTGAAGTAAGCTACATGACTGAGAAAAAAGTGTATAAGGTATATAAGTCATGCACACCATATGGGAGGTATAGAGAGGTGGGTGCTCTGGTATAAAAGGTCAAAAGACCAACATATACATTGGTAAAGGTATACACCTGCACAGCAAAAATTGTTAAAGAAGCGATATTTTTATTTACAAAGAAAATAGTATCATGCCGAGTTACTCTATACAAATGAGTAAATCAAAGATAATCGATTACTGCACAGAATTCATAATAAGAGTATAATGAGAAGTAGGATGCAGATGTCATGGTGACTGCTCCTCTTACTCGCCGGACGTGCCCCGGATACCTCTCATTCTCTTTCGCCCTCTTCCTCGCTGTTTGGCACAGACTCACCCTTACCTCCAGATACTATTTTGCATACATCTTTTACTGCAGCTGCCTCCCATTTTACCTTCTCCTATTTACACCAGATGTTGTTTGATAAAGGCCTGCCGGCCGAAACGTCGCTCAGACGTCTGTATCCTACTTCTCATGATACACTTATTCTGAATTCTGTGCAGTAATCAGATAATCTTTGATTCACTCATTTATATGGAGCAACTCAGCATGATACTATTTGCTTTGTAAATAAAAATATCGCTTCTTTCATATTTTTGATGTGCCGGTGTATACCTTTACCTATTGAGAAAAAAAAGTGGGCATCACTGGTGATGGCAGGTGGGTCAAAAAGAGTTCATCTTGACTATGTATAAATAGGGGGGTTCTAGTTCTTGTTAAATGCCTGATCATTTCACATCAATAGAATGTTTACAGAGGTTGCTCAGTCTGCAAAAGGAGAAAAACAATTATTTATTAATCAGTTTTATTAATCATCACTTACAAAATGTCTGTGTGCTGTCAGTGAATGGAAACAGCTTTGTTTACAGTAGGTGAAAACTCAAATTCCTTTCACACAGCTGCTGGCTGTTACAATGTGTCAAGGCAGCGCTGCAATCAGGTGCCCATATTCTGGCTACTTGTGAGATCTTGTCCTATGTTTAGCTCTTAAAGGGGTTTTCTCATCGGGCTGTTTCACAGAGCCTTCTTTCCACAGCCAGCTTCAGGCTCTCACTTCCTGCGCAGTTGAGGAGTGGATCCTCACTAGTGACTGACATTTCTGCTCTGCAATTCCTAGCTGAGCCTGTAAGAGGGACATTGGTAATGGAGGGATTTGTAACAGCAGGCCACTAGTCTACAGAGCTCTACACAGTTACAATTTGTGAGTAAGCAAGATAAACCAGCTCCTTTGCTGCTGATAAGGCACAGTAGAGAGTGACATCACCATCCCAGCAAGGGCTGCAAGAGCAGAGACATACCTGTTGTAAACAAGGAGAAAATAAAAACTGCTCTAACGCTAAAACCAAGCAAAATCAAAACAGCAATTTGTTTGTTAATAGTCTTGATTTACCTTTGCCAACATGTTAAAAACTAATCATTGTGGTGAGAAAACCCCTTTAATAAATGGCTTCTGCATAAAGCCATGTTACGACTATCTGAATAAAGCCTCTGGCCCAGTTCATATTTTGCTTTTGAAGTGAGGGAGCTTTGTAA
The DNA here is from genome assembly GCA_025379985.1 of Phyllomedusa bahiana. Lineage (NCBI taxonomy): Eukaryota > Metazoa > Chordata > Amphibia > Anura > Hylidae > Phyllomedusa > Phyllomedusa bahiana. Next base: position 141,505 of record JAODAL010004710.1, read on the forward strand.
GTCAACATGCCTGGCTATTCTGATGCAGAATACATGTAATAACTAGGCTGTGTGAACATAGCCTGAAGCTTTCAATTACGCAATTTTTTACCACATTAAAATTGTAAAGTAGGAACCTGGCCTTACTAAGCGTTATCAGTCTGGAATCAAAGCCAGAAGAAAGATCTGTGCTGCTGCTCTGCATAGATCTGGATTGGTGAGATAATGTAACAACAGTTGAGCCCTGTCCCACATTCAGACGGGACACCTTTCAGTCTGTGAAGATATCTGTATGATCTTAAAGTCAATGAATTTAATTTACAAAGTATATTAGAAAAATATGAACGCAATAAAAAAAAGGGTTTACTCACCACCACTTTGAATTACAGCAGGACGTTTATGCCTCACAATTACTCAGTGGCCTCCCAAGTAGCAAAAGGAAAACAAAAGCGGCATCTGGTACATATAAAAAGATTATACAATTTTATTGATAAAATTATATTAAAGAACCACAGCCACGAAAGTGGTATTCTCACTACAAAGATTAGCTTTCAACATGTAGGGACAGGTAATTGAAGACTTTTTCTAAGTACATTGGTCTTTTGATTTGATCTTAGGAGATAAGAGATTGATTTTATCTGCTATGAGTGATAAAATATCACAAGGAGCAAAGTATTTCATACCTTTCTAAAATATTTGGGCATTTTGATGATGTCTTTTAAAATAATTGTCCAGTTTAAACAGTGGTCCCTCCTATCTCAGCTGAAATATATGCAAACATGCCCCTGTTGTTACATGTTCATGCCTAGTGCCATTGTGCTTAGGGCAGAGCGGACCCCAAGACGGATCCTAAAAGCGCTTGTAACACGGAGTGTGTACTCCGTGTGAACAAGCCCTTACCCTTTCATTGAAATCATTGAGCCTCCTCTTTATTGAATGAGCTGACCAACAGGCATTCAGGGGCATTTCAGAAGCCATTTTTATGCTGTGGGGCAAGGAGTCTATACAGGTAACTGGATAATTCAATCCAACAAAACAATGCACAGGTTTCTTGTCCAAGTACTGTGGCCTATTTATTATAATCAGACCAGTATTTCCAGTAGGAAAATGATGCACATCATCAGATTTTGCATTTTGCAATAGCAAATTGCATTGAGTTGTCAGATTGTTTACTGGCTTTTATATATGAACACATTATGAGACATACTGTTTATTTGCCTATTGAGTTTATACTTGTTTGCACTGTTGGAAGATTTAATATTGTTTTATAAAGCCTAGCGTTTGTAAGCAGAACATTTAAAGGAAGCATCGCAAACCACAATTGTTGCAAGGTTTAAGGCTTTAATTAAACATAAATAAAAAAGCACTAAGTGTACTATACCATCTGTGTGCTGCAAATACAGCAGCTAAACAAGCTGGGAGTGACTCATTAAGGTCTTGATCGGTTGTTCCAGGTATCTGGAGCCATGCTGACTGCAGTATGTCCCACAACTGTTTTAGAGTGCATAGGGGAAGATGCATAGAGTGAACACGACAATCAAGATGGTCACACAGATAATCAACTCGGTTCAGGTCTGGGGAATTTGGGAGCCATGGTAGTACTTGGAAGTCTTGGTCATGCACTTCCATCCAATGTCTGACATTGACATCTGTCTTATGTTGCATTGTCTTGCTTGAAGATCCCATCTGTCCCCAGGGAAGATAATCTGCATGGATGGGTGTATGCGATCTACAAGAATTAATTCATACCCAAATCGCTTGAGAGTATCTTCCACATGGATGATTGGACCCAGAGGATGCCACCAAAAAACATTCCATAGACTGTAATGCTTGTTCTACCAGCCATGGTTGCAAGATCTTTTGGCCACATATATGAAAACTGTTTAGGTCTAAAACTCACTTTTTTGCCTATAGTAACCTATGGGGAACAAAGTGAGTTTTAGACCTAAACAGTTTTCATACATGTGGCCCTTTGTTTCTTATCTGACATGCCAACATCTATTTCTTAGCTGGAGCAAAAAAAAGCATGACTCACAGAGAAGACAACCCTTTGCCAGTCAACGGAGGTCCAATTCTAATACTAGCTTGAAAATTTAAGCCTTTTGTGCCACTACAACTTTGTTAGCAGAAGTGCAGTGACCATCTATCTGCTTCAGAGCCTCATACACAGTAGGTATCATTGAACTGTTGTTTTAGACACGTCTGGTAGCCCCCTGGTTCATTTGGGTGATGAGCTGCCCAGAATGTGACTTCCTTCATGAGTAAAGCACTACCGACATCCAAAGTAGGAAATAGTCATAATATATATACACCCGTGGACAAAATTTTGGTACCCTTCCATTAAAGTAAGAAAAACCTACAATGATCAGTAAAATTACTTGCAACTGACAAAAGTAGTAATGAAATTATATTGAAAATCAACTAATGGAAATAAGACAATGCCTTTGAGTTGTGGCTCAACCAAAAAATGCTTAAAAAAACAGACTAATGAAAAGGACCTGGACCAAAATGATGGTACCTTTAACTTAATATTTTGTTGCACAACCTTTTGAAGCGATCACTTTTTGAGACTTCTGCACATGTCCACAGATATTAAACCTCCTCGTGAGCAAACTGCTTTAGGTATGAAAGAGCCTTCCAGACTGCATGTTTCAGCTCCTTCCAAAGATGTTCAAAAGGACATAGATCAGGGCTCATAGAAGCCACTTCAGAATAGTCCAATGCTTTACTCTTAGCCATCCTCTGATGTTTTTTCCTCTTAAAGGACACATGATTTGCAACTGAGACCAAGCTGTCTAACACTGAGTAGTATATTTCTCTCCTGAATACCTTTTTAGTCTTCAGATTTCATTGTACCCTGCACAGATTTAAGATGCCCTGTGCCAGATGCTGCAAAGCAGCCCCAAAACATAACCATATTTCACATTAGGTACAATGTTCTTTTCTTTGTATGCTTCATTTTTGCTTTTGTGTACATAGAGCTGATGTGACTTGCTAAAAAGCTCCAGTTTTGTCTAATTTGTCCAAAGGATGTTCTCCCAGAAGCTTTGTGGTTTGTCAATAAGCATTTTGGCAAATTCGAGTCTCACTTTTTTATGATTTGCTTTTAACAATGATTTCCTCCTTGGTTATCTTACATTAAATCCACTTTGGTAAAGCCATGATGCATGATGAGATCTGACACTAATGTACCTTGACCTTGGAATTCACCTCCAATCTCTTTGGAAGTTGTTCTGTAGTCTATGGTTACCATTTGTATTATTCGTCTCTTCAATTTCTCATCAATTTTCCTCTTGGGGCCACGTCCAGAGAGCTTGGCTGCAGTCCCATAGACCTTAAATTTCTGAATATGTTCTACTGTACTAGCAGGGGCCTCAAGCTGTTTGGAGATGGTCTTATAGCTCTTAATATGTTTGTCTATAATTTTCTTTCTAATCTACTGAGATAACTCCTTCCTTCCATGTTAAGCGTGGTACACACCATGATACCAAACAGCACAGTAACTACTGTTTAATCTTTAAATAGGCAGGCTGACTGATCACAAGCTTAAAGACACCTATGATGCTAATTTTAGTACACACCTTAGTTTAACATGTTCCTATTGTCAATTTATTTTAAATTCTTTCATCATTTTGGCCAGGCCAGTTTCAGTACTTTAAACTACACTTCAAAAGCAATGTCTGATTTTCATTAGTTGATTTTCAGTAAATTTAAGTTTATTATTAATTTTGTCAGTTTCAAGCTATTTCAGTGACGATTGTGGGTTTTTCTTTCTATAATGGAAGGGTACCAACAGTTTTGTGCAGCTGTGTATTTTGTAATGTATTTTATATAGAAATCTTGTCCTCTGGTTATGATTTCAAGGAGCTTCAAGGGGAACTACTGTATGTTTGCTGCATTACTTGAAATACATCGCTCTGTATGTGAGGTATGTAATCTATTATCAAAGGTGCAATCCTGCAAATGCCATGGATATGTCAGTAAAGTTAGAACGAGCTGTGCCTCTGTGCCATCTGCTTATTTCTAATTGCTGGTATAAGTGCTGGTTTGTCTCCTCCATTTAATGTTTGCCAGGTGTGTGTTTAGTTTTATGTTTCTATATTTTGCATAAGTAAGCATAAGCACCAGGATACACAAAATGCAACTAAAGCACATAGGTCCAGCAAGCGTGACTAATGTCAGGAACAAGAACAGAAGAGTTATCATGATATAAATGCTCAAGGCATTTCCGCACAGTGCAGAAGTAACCAGAGTGATATTATTTTTTATGACCATAGTATGTTCTTAATAGAATCTAAAAACCTAAAGCTTAAAAACCCTCTCAAGTTGCTAAACATTATCTACAACAGTATGATAGCTACCTGTGTTTTCGGGAAACTGTTAGGCAACAAATATGGCCACTACTTAGGCTCCCAAACCAGTTCTTACAAGTATTTCCCAAAATCCTGAATGGTCAATCTGCCTTGCACTGCTATGCTGGTTGAGGCGATAACTAGGGGCATGTACCATTAAGGATTATGGGAGAGCTTGATGACAACACCTATGGGGGATGTAATGGCAGCATATTAGTTGGTTAACAACATTTTCTAAAAACAGATACCATATGGCCAAAAGTGTGTGGATACCTCTTGATTGTAGGTGTTGCAGCTATACCTATTTCAGATAGGTACATACAATCATGTACATAGCCATACAGTCTCCAAACAGTAGTATGAGTCTGTATTCGATTGAAGAGCTCAGTAACTTCAAGGGTATGTTAACACAGAATGGAAATTTTGCATTTCCACAAGTAAATCCACATTGGGAAATCTGCACCAAATTCTGCAGATTTTATCATGGAATATGCTGATATAAACATTAATAAAGAAAAGACTATTAAAATCCAACATTTTGAATTTTGCTGCAAATCCTCCAAATTGCTGCAGCAAAATCCACAATATTAAAGTGCAATTTTGGGTCTCCCACTAAAGTAAATGGGGAAAGTCCAAGATAAAGCCATAGCATATCTGCAGCATAAATGACAAGCTGTAGATTACACATTTCCACCACAGGTCAATTTCTGCGTAGATTTTAGGCAGATTTCTTTTGCAACATGTGAATAAGAGCTTTTAAAATGTAATTTATTCTGCTGTGAATTTTTCACACACAAATTCGTTGTGGAAAGTCTATAGTGGATCCCATGTAAAGATACCCAAAATGAAAGTCATGCAACCATCAATACATGGCAGCAACCATCAATACATGGCAGAGGGAGACCTGTGCTCTAATGTGTCTCAATTAACTGTAGATGCTCTTAATGTGAATTGGATAAGTGAAGAGGTAACAACCATGAAGCGGCAGACCACTAAAACATAGGGCGACATGTATGAATTCGAATACGTACTTTTTTTTTACTTGGCACCGACACTCCAGTTCTCCAGAGTGTAGAATACGATAGTATGACGATTTTTGGCGAATTACATAGAGCTTAATGCGCAAAACTTTGTATGGGCATAGAGTTTAATGCGCCAAACTTGGCGCACTAAGCTCTATGTAATGCGCCAAAAATCTGTCGTATTCTACACTCTCAGAATCTCATAATCCGAGCATTGAAACATTAAGAGGGCGACATGAATGAAATCAAAAGCGTACTTTTTTTTTACTTGGTGCCAACACCACAGTTCTAAATAGATATAGAAGAGTGTGGAATACGACAGATTTTGGGCGCATTACATAGAGCTTAGTGCGCCAAGTTTGGCACATTACACTCTAGGCCCATACACAGTTTGGCGCATTAAGCTCTATGTAATGCGCCAAAAATCTTCATACTGTCGTATTCTACACTCTGGAGAACTGGAGTGTCGGCGCTAAGTAAAAAAAAAGTACGTATTCGAATTCATACATGTCGCCCTTAGAGTGGGCCTAGCAAGTACTGCAGTACTACAGAGTTAAAAATTACTGAAAAATGGGACATAATTTACTTAAAGACACAGACACAAGGACATACTAACAGCACAATGGCTGGACAATAAACAAAATACAGTATGATAAAATATAAGCACGAATGCTACCTGGTAAAAATTAAACAGGTGCTGCTTAATAAAGAACATTTGCCAACAGACCCATCCACCAGGGGGGCAACTGCCTAGTAAAAAAAACTGTACTTTGGATCTCTGTAAACTCTCCCCTCCCAAATCTTCCTGAATGCAGCAGCCAGGCTTGTCTTTCTTTCCACCCGCATATGATCCCTTTTAACCCTTGGGTCAGCCTGACGGGGCCCCCCATTCATACAAAATAAACATAAACTCTCCTCTCACCCAAAATTTTTTTCCCAGAGTCTGCACCCCCATACATCTCCTCCTCACTCTGTTACCACCCAACCCCGCTCCTCCGTTGCTACTGCTAAGACACACCCCCACTCATCCAACCCCCCAGGCCCGCCCCAAGATTTGCACTATTGCACCATTCTCGGGAAAACGTTTCCCCCCATGTGATCAGGCACACTCAAAAAACCTCAAATTTTTTAATGCGCTCGAAAACTCATCCAACAACCTATCAAGACCCCTAATTTTTTAACTCCCCAAATTCTGCACACTTCGTCACTTCCCTGCACTTTGGCACCCACAGGCACTTATTGTAATACACCCCCCGGGGCATTTTATTATACACCATGTAAAAAAGGGTTGGCCCCCTTTTCCCTTAAAATGCCCATTTTTCGGGCATAGATTCAAAAAGGGTGTTGAAAAACAAGGCCAAATTTGGTAAAAAGGGGCCCCAAAGATGCCAGGAAAAATCCCCACACCATGACACCCCCACCACCACCTAAAAACCGTTGAACAAGGCAGAGGGATCCTTTAAAGTTTTTTGACCCCAAAATTTGACCTACCACCGAATTCGCCAAAAAATCGGGGGGGGGGGGCCCCATCAACCAGGCAACGTTTGTCCAATCTTCTATGTCCAATTTGTGAGCGGGGGCAAGTTGGAGCCTAGTTTCCTGTTTTTTGCTGAAAGGAGGGGCACCCGGTGTGGTCTTTTGCTGCTGTACCCCATCTGCCCAAAGTTCGCCTATTTGCTTCAAATTGCTTTTCGCCTACCTTGGTTGTAACGGGTGGCTATTTGGTACTGTTGCCTTTCTATCAGCTCGAACCATCTGCCCCTTTTTTCCCCTTTAAAACCCGGGCATCAACAAGGCATTTCCCCCCCGGGACTGCCGCTCAGGGATGTTTTTTCTTTTTGGCCATTCTCTGTAAACCCTGAGATGGTTGTGCGTAAAAACCCCAGGAGTCAGCAGTTTTGAAATACTCAACCACCCTTTCTGGCACCAACAACCTCCCACTTTCAAAGGACTCAAAACATTTCTTCCCCAAATGTTTCCCGGGTTTGAACTGCAGGAGGTTTTGCCCAGTCTACATGTCAAATCACTGAGTTGCCCCATGGTTTGGTTGATAGAAATTAAGTTTTAACAGCATTGGACGGGTGTCCCTTTAAAAAAGTGGCCGGATTAATGTAGGGTTGGGATGGCGGGTTTCACCCCCTTTTTTTTGTATACACCCCTATTTATGTAACAGGCTGGTCCCTTGTAAACCAAGCACTTTTGTAACCTTTGTTTCACCCATACACCCTAAAAGATTGAAAACTCTTGCGAGCGGGCCCCACACCTCGTGTCGATTTGTAAGTACTTTTTTTTAAATTAAGTCTGGTTCGCGTGCTTAACCCTCTATATTTTAAAATGCTGCGGAAAATTTTTGGGGCTAAAAAAAAAAAGATGATTATTTTATTATTAGTACCAGTTCACACTAGTATGCAGAAAAGCCACATTACAACACATGGGAGATTACACAAAAGCAGAAATACTGATAAACAACTACTCACACACCTACTATCCATGATGTGGTGATTGCTAGTATTACAATTGCATGTTTATAAGGCTAAAAAGGGTGGAATTTACATTAGGGGGTACACCAGCTGCTTACAACCAACGGGCCTTTCTATTCAATTTGGGTGGGTTGCCTAGCATATTTCAAGTGCCTAACACAAAATGGGACATTTTTTACTTAAAAATACAGAAAGCCTTTGAAAGTTATATGAAAGATGATACAAAAGATGCACATTGCCAAGGGTTGAATGAAGAGGTGTAACTACTGGACTCTAAAGGCAATGGAAATGTTCTCTGGAGTTTTGAATTATGTTTCATTATCTAGAAATGTGATGAATGAATTTGGTCTTGGTTTCATCAAACCACAGGACATATTCCATTCCCTTTTTAGCTTGTTTTTTTTCAAACTGTTGGAGCTTTCTTTTGCACATCTTTAGAAGAGGTTCCTTTTGGGACACAAAAAATCGACCCAATTTTATGCTGTTGGGGGATGGTCTCCAGAAAGGCTGACACTTTACCCCCTTTTCCTCTGCGCAATGCACACACCAAAAGCATTTTGGATTGACATTTAACACTGCCTCAATTCTTTTTGGGCGCAAATCGGGGCCGTCTGAGTGGAAAAAGTCTTGTTAAACCCCGATTGTCTTGGCCACCATCTGCAGTCAGTTTTACGGGTTGGAAATCTTCTTATAGCCCAGGCCCTCTTAGTGGATAGCAATTCTTTTTTTCAATCTTCAACAGTTTTTTTTCGAGGGACCTGTTAAACTTCCAGTGTCCATATAAGAAGTGTAAAAGCAATAACACCCAAAATTTTTAAAAACACCCAGACCCCTTTTAAAAACTAAAATGCACATTATAATGTGGGGGAAAAAAAGGCAAATTTTTGGGAAATTTGTTCATTTTCAATAAGGCTATCACTTTTGTTTCCAGCGATTAAACATTGGGGGGTGTTGTTGAGTTTTCTTTTTAGGGCAACCCCAAAATTTTGATGTTAACAATCTGTACCTGAACTTTTACATTGTCTCAAAATTTTCATATCTTCAGTGTTGTGAGGGGTCCCTGTTTTTGAGATAAACAAATATAATAATATATATAATATATATAATATATTTAAAAAATTTTTTAATATTTAAAAAATTTTTTGGTTATGTTTAAAGCGGGGTGTAAGTGGTCACAGTTAATACTTTGCATCTGACAAACCGTCCCATGTGGCATTGTGGCTTCTCTGAGTCCTATTGAGAATTGGTTTCTGACCTCCATGAGGAACAAAAACAAGCCTCCAATTTCACGTGATTGAATTTTAAATTTTTATCCCCTTTTTTGGTGAGTGTTTTTAAAGGGGAAATTTTGTCTAGGGTTGATGAAGGGGGTCGGTTAAGTACATAAAAGGGGGGGGAAAAGACAAAATTTGTTCTTTGTTTGCCCCTTTTAGAACCTTTTGCCCCTTTCCCAAAAATTTGGGGACGTGGGATTGATGTGCCGCAGGTACTTAGCAGCTTCCTAAAATCCGTAACTTTTCTGTAACACATACAAATATAATCAAAATTATGCACACAGCAGTTGTGTTAATAATGCTTTTTCCCCCCTTTGGTTGGTTTTTAGTGTGTAACAAATTTAACGAGAAGACTTTCATTTACTTGGGGGGTAATAGGACTGATCACTGTAAGGAAGATCAACACGACTTTAGGGATAATCTTCCTATTGAGCCGGACTCGTAAGTGGGGGAGAGAGGAATGGTTATAGACAGGCAGTTAAATCAAGCAGAGCACTGAAGAAAAATGAATTGTATGTATAGACTAAACAGAAATGGCTGAAAATAGGGCAGGTCATTTAATATTTTTAAATATACTTGAATGGGGGGGGAAATTTTTTAGTGGGGTATTCTGTGCGTTTAAACCCCTTGGCCCAGCTGTTTTTGCCTTCCTGACACGCCCCCATTTTTAAACTGACATTGCAATTTATTAAATAACTTTTTGACACTTTTACCCCATCCAGGATTCAGAGATTGTTTTCTCGGACACATTGTGCTTTAAGTTGTAAGAAATTTTTACCCTACAATCCTGTTTTTTTGTTAAAAATATCAAAATTTCATGAAAATTTAAAAAATTTGGATTTTGAAACGCAAAAATTTCTGCGTGCAAACGATAATTTTTCACCACAAAAAAGTTTATAACTACCCTTACCATAGTCCACTATGGGTTTGGGCATTTTTTTTTAAATGTCTTTTTTTTATGACTTTAAGGGGGGCTTAAAAAATTTAGTGTAATTTCTCACTTTTTCAAGAAAAATTTGCAAAAACTTTTTTTAGGGACCAGTCCAGTTCTGAGTGGCTTTGGGGACCTGCATGTTAGATACCCCCACAAAAGATGCCTTTTAAGAAACTAGACCCCTTTAAAATTTACAACACTATTTAGGAAGTTTTATAACCCTTTTAGAAATTTTTTCACGAAATTAAAAACAAAGTGGAGGGAAATTTAAAATTTACTTTTTTTGCAGATTTTTTTAATATTTATCCATTATTCACTGGAATACGGTAAATGTGAATTTGGTAAACAACTTAATATCAATTCCCCCCGGTCTGCCTTTTTAAATTTTCCCCATTGTGGGCCCCATCATTATTTGGCTTCCCCCAAAAAACCCCCGAATTTTAAGGGAAACCCACTGGACTTGGGGGCCTTTTTAAAACGATTTTTTTTAGGCCCATTTTGGTTTGGGGACATCCCGGTGCAAAACTTAAAAAACACCCCTAAAAAGACCGCATTTTTGAAAAAAACACCCCTTAAAAAAATTATCCAGGGGGATTGAGTATATAGACCCACAGGGATTCACAAATTTTTTTTTGCATAAGGCTTGAAAAAAAAAAAAAAAAAAATTTTTCAAAAATCTGCAATTTTAGCTTAAAATGTTTCAATAAACAAGGAATCGGAAAAAAGAAACCCCAAAAAATTTTTTTAAGGGAAATTTCTTCCAAGTTCGGCAATACCCAAATGTGGGGGTAAAAACTGCTGTTTGGGCGCTGGCAGGCTTAAAAAGGGGGGGAGCGCTATTTGGCTTTTTGGAACGGGAGATTTTTTGGGGGGCCTGCGCATTTGCAAACCCCAAAGTAAAACAGGGAAACCTTCCCGAAGTGGCCCCATTTTTATTCAACACCCATAGGGATCTCATCTAGGGGGGTACGTGCATTTTGGAAGCACGTGTTCCATATTTTTTTTTTAAAAATTGGGCAAAGAAAAGGGGGGGA